>CM067376.1:96408102-96455602 GCA_034510155.1 Eucriotettix oculatus
ATTGTTCTCTGATAATCCGACGGGCGCCTTGGCAGATGGGAGCTCCTTTTATCCGTGTGCGCTTCCCGCTCAAGAGTTAAGCCTCGGAAAACCCACAATTTAGGCATTTCCCCCCATTAAAGACCGTTATAATTTTGAAGCATTACAATCTTTACTCTATTTCCTTTTCGTGCCATGAGGTCGCCCCCTAGTTTAAATGTCTTGTGTTATTTTACATGGTATTTTCTTCTTCAACTCGACGATCTCTTGAGTCGTTGAATGTCGCTCTGCCGTCTCGCGGACAGTCCCATCTTCGATCACGATTTTCTCGCCCATCTGAACGTTTCCAATTATTGTTACACTGCCTCTGTCTCTCGTTACACTGCCAAGTTATTTTTTCATTACCGTCGTATACCCTTTCACACCTCTCCATATTTTCCACTGCTTCATTTAGTGACTCACATCGAGAAGCCATGAGTCCCTTTGTTACTTCCCGTGTAAAATATCCACCAAGAATCTCGATGTGGATTTTCTTATCAGCCGGCATATCAATATATTTAGAAGCGTATTGCAATAAATGTTATGCCATCGTCCATCCATGCCGAATGACGATGCAATAAATTAATTTGTTAAATATTTGAGGACAACCAAAATTTTCGTTCAAAGATTGCTCTCGCTTCCCTGTATTCGCCGTCACTGCGTATCCAATTTACAACCGACGGTTCCAACGCCTATCTGAACACTGCAGTTCGAAAATTCTTTCCGCTCTTGGTGGAACTTAATCTGGTCTTAATCATCTCTCTTGGAATCGGGGTCAATTTATTTCCACTTGACTATTTAGAGTTCGACGTCATCCCTCTCCTTCTTTTCTTTCATAATTCTCTTCAAAACCTTTCAGTATCCTCGCTGATCTCCTTTACTGTTCATATCTTTGCAAATGTTCGACGCCCTTCCGCCGAGATTCGATACCCCTTAATCCACCACTGACTTGCCTCACTCTTCCATCAAGTTCATAGCGCGTATCAGTTGAACAAAGCATTAATATTTTCATTTTGATTACTATGTAATAACATAAATAATGAAGGCAAGATTGCACCAGGGTACATAAATTTATTTACTCAATGATTTTCTCATCTCACACTACAAATTTTAATTAATAAACTCAAAAAGAAATCAAAATTTGGTGATTAAATTCATTTGTATGAGTTTTAAAGAATTTAATTTAATTAATACATGTAAAAGAATATGGTAAACAATATATACTTTTAGTTGCCTAAAAAAGAGACTAAATACTTAATTAAAATTAAAGGATGTTATTTTTAGTTAGAATAAGTTTACATCAAATTACAATGGTATTAAAATGACAAATGACTTTTATTTTAATTTCCCTTTTTTGGCAGCAGACTTAGATTCAAAATATACACTATATTCATGTTTATTATTTTAATGTTTCTTTAAACCAATGTTACGAACTGTCATAATATTTTAAAATTCTTTCCTTGCTGTATCTTTACATGAAGTTAAAATTGTTTTCACAAAATTATTGTTATAATTATCTTGCATTTTTTTATTTAATTAATTTTGGACATGAAGTGTTTTTCAGCTGCCACACATATTTGAAACACGGGTAATGATGATTTAAAAAGTCCACCTATATCACAAAACTCTAGTAATAGGCAAGACTCTCGGAGTGAGTATAATTTTTCTCCAAAATAACAATATTAACTATTCCAAATTATTTGAATTAGCTGCATATAATGACGCGTCACGACGTAGTAGACGTTATTAATAAAATATTTCTGATGATGTTAAAATAGATCTTCAATGAAAGAATTAAAAAAATGATAAACAAATCCCTTGCAGTAGGAGTATATTCAAAAAAGAACTCGCGGACGTGTGCCGAGTAAAATATTTGCATCCTGCACCTGGCGCGCTGCCTGTCTGCTTCCGATTAACTTCCGATGAATTCCATGCGCCATATTAGCAGCTTGTAAATAAAAATAGAAACGTACGTAATCGATTCCAAATCGAAAGCGACCTTAATAATACACACAAATATCATTCGAACAGACTTTGCAGAAAACAATTATTAAAAATATTTATTCAGCTTTTAGGTGTGAGGTATTTCAGGCATTTCTTTAGTTCATAAGAACTGTTATTTTATACAGACTTGGTGCACAAACAAAAATGAAGAAATTTGCTGAATTTGTGTGTGTCAGAAAATTGCTTGTATCTCATACTTCCAATTTTGTAATATTTACTACTTCTTTCTTTAGTTCCACTATGGTTAACTTCATTATCACATCTCTTATAACTTCTTTGACAATTTATAAATTATTGCTAACGTTAAACATTGTAATATGAATGATATATACCAAATTTTGAAATACAATCGACGTTTTATCATAAATCTTTACAAAAAAATGCTACAATAAGAAGCACTTCCATAGCGGATGTTGTTCCAACTTTAAAGATTTAACTTTATGGAATTTTTTAATCTTAAAACGATATCCTTGACTAAGATGAAAAAGAAAACTTTCTATTTACAATATGTAATCCGCTGCTTTTCTCAATCGTATACTTTGTTTTCTAATACCATTATTAAAATTAAATCACGTTAATAATAGCATCAAAATACAACCCTTATTAGAAGATACACAATTCAACAATAATTTCACCATTCTTGCACTTCACGACAGTTCAAACACTTTTCTTCATATTCAGACGCGTTTTGGATTCACGCAACTCAATAGTATTTTTCGTTACTCCAATATAATAGGACAAAAAGAATCGTAAAATTTCTATAAGCAAATTTAAATTAAATGGTTGCGTGTGTATTCATCTTTCCTTCATTTATGTAGGCACTGTCACTTCTGATGAACCGTGTAAATGATCAAAACAATGCAGTTCTGTTAATTTTATAGGAAAAGAACAAAGTAATGCATTCGAGTAATAAAACGATGAGGGCTGTATACAGATGATAATTCACTTTTCTGGCAATCTTTCACAACTCTATGACAACAGTTCATAAAGAAAACGATTGTGCAGATTTCAGTATGGCAAGGTAATTTCGTATCCATTTACGGCGCAAATTGGCAAAGACTCGAATCTGCAAACAGAGAATAACGAAATGGAGAGCGACGGAGCCGAGATAAAGGTTACGTGTTCTGTTTTCAAGGAATTCACAATTAGTACTTTATAGTTTACATGCATAGAAAGATCTCGTAGTTTTCAGAATCAACAAATTTTGTCTACCTCTCTGGCACGTGAAAATTTTTCAAACTTATTAGCTAATATTCAAGTAATTAAAAAGTAAAATCATACTGCTATACATATATTGACGGAAAACCGTTACATAACAATAATGGAATATGAATCGAAATTGGTGTCTATTCAGGCGTTATGAAACTCGCTTCCTTCAATACTGACATTCAATATGCAATATAAGTCCATAGGGAGGTGAAGAGGTGAAAGCAATAAGACGAAATCAACCGATACGAGTGCAAGTACAGTTCGTGAGATTCATCATGGCGTGTTTACATGCGCAGTAGGGAAAGGAGAAGGGGAGTATTGTCGTCTGAGGATGTACTACCCCTCCAAGTGGCCTGACGAAACGCTACTATCATTGTTAATAACATTAATTTTCTTCATACGAACGGGATTTGGAGGCTGCGACACGCTATACACGCTATACTTATTACCTATTACATTTTAAGGGTGCGTTTCTTGACGTACAACAATTCCTGAACTGACAGAAATATATTTCCTAACGTCAATATTTTCAAAGTTGCTTTAACACTACTAATGTATCTTAAAAAAGGACGCAGTAAAAGTGAGCTGATGTCTATCCCGACTACAATATGGGCGGAGTTGTCCACTGCCCATCGTCTTGACACACGACTAGCTAATTCTCCTCAACTGTAGCTGAGTTTACATTTTGACATTCAACATGCCGGTTAAGTTGGAGTTCAGCCCTTAGAAGGTGGGTGACATATAATGAAACTAAATTCTGCTTACAATTAACGTAGCATTTTCCATCGAACTTTATGCATTCATGTCGCTATGCAGTTCGATCACTGGATAGGCAAAACACCCCTTTCAAGTATTGGGGACGGTTCGGGAGTAACTTTCAGTATCTTATAGAACCGTTGCTATTTATTACTGTCATAATGTATTGGCATTATTTTCAACTTTACTAATAGACCGGAGAACTAAATGAACCCGTTTGTTCAACTCTTCTAAGTTGGTATGCTTAATTGAGTTACAATTGCTTGACTCGATTAAGGTACTTTGAGTTATCACGCCGGTTGTGATTAAATTAACATTCCACTAGCCTAGATAGGGTAGGAGGCATCAAAAGGTAAACGCTCATAAATGTGAAGCTGTCGATGCTGTTTTAATCATGTGTTTATGAACAGATTATAGTTGAATTAAATACTGTACCAGATTCATATAAATAAAAACCCGAGAAAGCCCTGGTATCCAGACAGTTTATATATAAAGTATTCATTGCAATTTTCTGAATCTAGAGGGACTTCACCTAACCTACTAATTTTCCTGTGTATTAAATCTATGGCCTCGTGGACACCTTTTGGCAAATATTAAGGGATTCGAACGTGTCACTTCATCACAACGATATTCTTCAATAATTTTTATCACAGGAAAATTAAATAGAGGTGGCCATTTCACCTCCTCACGTAACCCGCGGCACCACTCAATTTTGTACAGTACGAAAATAATGACTATATTTTACAGGAAAATATGTAAGTAATATGAATAAAAAAGATTGATTTTTAAAAAACCGGAAACTTAATAAAAACTGTCCCAAACATTTTATGTACTGAATTGTACGTTCTTATTTTATCGGTCTCTCTGGCATTTTGTTTAATAGAAGAAACGAGTATTTAGCGGTAGTTCGCCTGTCCGATGTAATAAGCGCGTTACGAGGCAGGGACCTGCGGATCTCAGCCGGAAATAGCGAACCGTGCAGTGCCTGGCACCGTGACGTCACTCACACATTCGCACGTGAGAGGGCGCAGTCACGCCACGGCGTATCACGTGTCGCCTAATGGGCGCCTGACATATCGCCCTTTCACCGACTGCATCTGCTGCGATCTTCTTAAGCCACGCAGCAACACGCCACCCATGTCGTAGCGTGGGATACGGTTCATTAAATTAGAACGATAAACTTCGGTGCGGCCGGCCACGTCGCCAATCATGTTTCCATTCAGGAAGAAAAAAGAAAAAACCTACTTCTACATTTCACTCAAAAACTTTGCGTGTATAAATGCTTTCCATATAAAAAAACAATAGAATATTAAGACTGGCCAAAAGACAAATATGAGAGTTTTAAATCTCTTCGTCACCGAGTTTCTGCCTCGGTTGTTGCGGAAGCAATCCGAAATTTTAATAATATTTATTTTACTTGAAAAAAAATAAAACATATTTTTAAGATTCCGTTCTGATCTAACCACATTTAGTCACGCCTGTCTCTTCTCAATTGTTCTATATACACGAAAATATTATGGAATATCTAATGGCTGGTAAAGAAGCACGGACTCCAACACGTCCAACTAGAAATACTTTCGTTACTTTATATTAAAAATAATAATTTATTTAACTAAGTTCATTCAATCGTACTAGCTCAGAAATCCATAAATAAATATAAACAAAATAAAAACCACAAATATAAAAATAATTTACAGATGAAAATATCAAAAACGAAAAAGGATACAAATTTGAAATTTAAGCGGACCCTATTGAAAATTTTTATATAGCCTACATAATTTATACTAGAAAATATATAAATATATGAGAAAAAACAAACAAGAAGAAATTCAGTAAACTAAAACACACAAAAAGTACTCAATAAAAAAGTATTATTATTAAAAGAAACTAGTGGACAGATTGCAAAAAATACTTGGTAGCCATATTCTTAATAAAGATATTCTAAAGAAAAACGTTCTGGATGGGTGAGGGTGAGAAAAAAATTGAAAAAATTATACTAAAAAAAATAAGGACATGGGTCAGCCTGCCATAGTTTGAGCCGTCACCAAGGATTGGAAAAGAGCATGATGGGAAAACATATTTCATTCCGCGCAATATGGCTGCTATGATTACTTTCCACTACAGTGATCAATTATATTTTGGAATACAAACAACAGGAACACATGATGATGAAAAACAATATGAAAGTTTCTTAAATATGTAAGTTTTTATTTCCGTTTTATATATAACCGCGTTTCTAATGCATGACATACTTCAGGGAACCTCGACAATTTTCCAAGTATACGAACTTCAAGAAATATCAAAGGGAGAGAAAACAAAAGGTAATATTTTTACATCACTATAATTTAACATAGATGTCATAATTGAGTAGGCTGATGTCATAATTAAGATTTTCAAATAATTAACGATACTAAACATAATTAATTAATTTCTATTGAAGAGTTGGCCGACTTCCGTATTATTTTACCAATTGTATATACATTGACAATAATTCAAATTCATTCGCACGCCGTAATCTGCTTTTCAAACTTTAGAGAAATATCAAAGGGTGATAAAAATCGATAGGTAAGATTTTAATATTAATAATTTCATAATTTTTTTATCAATTGCAAAAATTGACTTTCTAAACTTAATTTTGAGGTAAGAGGTTATGTTTTCAATGTAAGCGACTTGAATGCGCGACATGTAACTGAGGAAAAGATAACTATCATAATTGAAAGAGACGTAAATAAATATTATGACGGAGATATATACAATTCAACTTTCTCAATCTGTGACGTCACGTCTCATTGTCATGCCAAAATTAATTTATTTCCTCCGATCAAAATTTTCACATTATATTGTAGATATAGCTGAATCAATAATAATTCAATATTTACTTAAAGTTAAAAACAAGTTATATAAAAAATGAAACACTGTCAAATGTTTTAACAGACAATAAAAACCGACAGTAACATTAGCCAAGCTGCGTAGCGGCCGTAGCCTGTCGCTACACGTCTACACGCTACAGAAATACCAACTAATAATTGGAATAACTGCTGCTTTACTGCAATTGCGTCGGCTTGAGATTAGACGCGATGCTTCTCCGTACATTCCACCCTCAACTGCTTAACTCCCAACGTTTCACTCGTGCTGTCTCTTGGCTTCTGAAAATTTATACAGTTACAATCTTAGAAATATCTATCCCTATCAAAGCGTCCGATTAAGTAGTTGTGTCACTCAAAAATCACGAAAATTATTATTAATAGCCGTATGTTATAACTGACACCCAACAATACTCGCTTACTTACTCTTCCAATAAAATAATTATTATATATTAAGTTAATTAATTAAAAGAACCCATATTTACCATTTGTCGTGCAAGAATGCTTGAAGTTTCATTCCCGCGTGTAATACGACTCCCTGCTATTACTTAATTTAATAGGTAGTTTTAACGCTTATAACATTTAGAGGGTCACATATATGAAAATAAAACGATTTTTATATAAATATTAATTCTATTCATTTATATAGCATACGTAATATGACCATTTAATTTCGTGTAGATGCCATATTGTCCAAACTTTAAATCAAGAAGTGAAATACTTTTTAAACTTTTCTGAGCAGAGGATAAGTTGTTTAATGAAGAGGAGTTCATTCATATGCATAGGATGTTAATGGAGCATGGGGCCCGTTTTGTATATATGAATAGCAATTTAGAGGTAATACCCTAACGTTTCCTTTTCACCTCCGAGTAGGGCTTAATTGTTATTTTCAATGGGAAAATCTGATATTGCCAAGTGTTCTAAACGTAAAAGTTCATTAAGGAGGGCGACTAAACGATATGTTCGCGTATCGTCGATTCTGAAAAACTAAAAATTTGTTTAAATACTGCAACTGTAGTGCTACTTAAAATATAACTCAGAAACACAATACGAGTTTTATTATTTTGCGCGTTCGGATAATTTTATTACTAATTGATTTTTGCTGCGATTGCAATACACGTGTTCATTTTCCACCATTAATGGAGCATCATCGTTGATGAATGTAATTTCTTAGACACCGATCGCGTATTTTTTACTCATTTTAAACGAATGACCGTTTCCAGTTTTAAAATCTTTCCAAACTTGATGATAAAAATAAAAATTTAACCTATTGTTATGATATTTGAATGAGTTAAATTATTTTTAACAAACATTTCAAGTTTTCTTAAAGAGAAAAGAAATTCGTTTACGATTTTGGAGTAAAAGAGCGATTCGGTATATTTTAATTTCTTTATATTATTAGTATTTATCCGGTCTGGAAAACGTTTTGTAGGAACAAAAATACAGAATCATAGATCTTAATGTATTTTTAA
Source organism: Eucriotettix oculatus (assembly GCA_034510155.1). Lineage (NCBI taxonomy): Eukaryota > Metazoa > Arthropoda > Insecta > Orthoptera > Tetrigidae > Eucriotettix > Eucriotettix oculatus. The sequence goes on from CM067376.1 coordinate 96,416,426, forward strand.
AAAATGTATTATGCAAGCGGAATCTATGTGTAGCATTGTTATCACATAATCATTGAATCCTTTAATGAAGCTATGCTTCGAGGATACGGAATAGTCAACTAGTTCTACAAGGGGTTATTACGTTAATAGGATAACATTATATCATGCAGAACATGCTCACTATATTATAGTTACTGAAGCACAATCAATAATTGGACAGATCTTCAAATTCCTTAATGGAACAGGAGTAACTAGTTCAGATTTAAATTTGTTTGGTTCGTTGTTTAATGTGTGTAAGAAGCTTGTTGAACCCTTCGGGTGCCATAGTCTTAATTATGAATCATTTTCATTGCGATTTATAAAACATATTATTAACTAATTAAAACGTATAATTACTTAAATCAAATGTTAGTTAAAAATTAGCATTTTTTCACACTAAACATAAATTTAATTATCTCGTTTGACAAGCTACGTGAGGTTTGAATGTTCATTATGTCTTTAGAGTCAGACCTTTATGGTCTAAAAGGGGGAAAGAAAAGGACCTAAATCTTCGAGAAGTCAATTGAAACGTTCTCTGGGCAGAGCATTACAATATACCACAAATATCATCAGATGAATAGTATAATTAATTATACGGAACAAACATGAAGTCTTAGAGCAGATAATTGACGCGGGATACTTTTTGGTCTGAATGGGGGAAAGGAAGCATAAATGATGAGCGCTAAACTAAAAATTCAAGGAAATTGGGTGAATGGTATTGGAAATCCTAAGGGCAAACCTTTATAACTCGAAGTTTGTTTAAAAAGGTCCGATACGTAAACTAAGAAGCGGGCTTGACTATCTTGCTTCCCACTCTCACAGGTATTTCTCACCAGATAGACTTCGGAGCTCACCGGACTACGTTGGGAATTGTCTCGTACTCTCTCTCTGGCTTTCCAAGGCTCTCACATCATTCGGAAGGACGTGAGAGTAGCGCCCGACGTACCTCATGCAAGTTTTCTAGAGTTTTCCCTGCATCTCTTTGGGTGATCCGGGTAGGATCCTTAAACTATAGCCCGGTGGACCTAGTAATCCCTTGGCTACCATTATCTACCTTCCACACTCCCCCTTTTCAATGCCCTTTTATTAATATAGAATACTGTGAAATAGTATACCTTCCATATTCCCCAATACGTGATGATATTGTTTGGGAATAAATAAATTTTCTTTTGGTAGTATGAGAAACAATCAGAAGAATGAATCCAAATTTATCTGTTAAATTCAATTAAATTATTACAGTTATAAACGGTTTAAGATCTGGCAAGCATAGTTGATACAATGTTTTTATGCCCATTGAATTGGATGAAATTCATTCAAAGTTATAATTGATCTGGTAATTTAATCGGATGAATATAATTTTAAGGAAATAAACTTTTGGTGATTGATAAAATGTAAACTCTTTATTTTGGACGGAAAGTTATTTACAAAAACGTTGTTCTTAGTTTCCGCGCTCTGTTAACGTAAACAAGCAGACATAAAACTGAAAGCATTAAAATACTGCCTTCACCTATCTGCCCCAAGTGCTGGGTACACCTCCGAATAATACTAATGAATAGGTGAGATATGTATAGCTTATACATTTATCAGTATTTCAAGAACTTGTACATAAATTCATTTTAATGAGGACGAGTTCGATATTGTGTCAATTCCTGTCTGCAGAAAAAACAAACCAACAGAACACTCAGTTAATTTGCATAATAAAAATGTGGACTTTTGTAAAACACGAAGCAGTTTAATTACATGGTGCGATGGAAGCCGAAATTCATCTCGATTCATTGGAATCGATGAATACTTGCCTCTTCCTCGCAGGGCAAGAGAGGGAGGAAAAATGCCAATTAGGGAGCGCAGAATTTGGCGGGAGACGAGCGACTGATGTCAGACATACTCTCGCCATTGAACGCCTCTGCCTCTGTCGTTAATTACGCAGATTACCATTAGTTCACTTCACCTCACCTGGAGCCAGTCTCATTAATTAATTCAGTCGGAACGAATGACAGGTTGTATCTAGTTGACAACCCCTGACTGTTTGCTTCCGAGGATTATTTACTGCACTAATGAATCGTCATTTTACGAATACTACTTTCCCCAGAGGAGCGACTGTTGAGGGAGATCTATACTGGATATACCACGGCGTCCTTGACATATCGGAAAACCACTCGACAGATGCCTTTCAGCAAACCTCGATTATTAGGAAACCAAAAATACAATAATAATAATAACTACGTGGCCTCCATTTATTTCATTTACAATCAAAACTAAAAATTATGAAGGAAACCAATATTATATTGAAATAAACAATAAAAATACGAAAGTACGTTGTTTATAATTAATTCAAAATTAATTGAGAAGCTACGTTAAACGTCCACCAAAATAATTTTAATAGAACCTTATAGAATGCTTGATGGTTTATTTATTATTCTCATTAATTCATTTCAAATGACCCTCTTCTGTGTTCTTATTAAACGCCTCCCATTTTAAAATTTAAAATGAGAAACTAAAAGTTTTCTCTGATAATATTAAGTAAACGACGAAAAGGTTTTCAGGACTTAAAGCAAAAGATTTGAATGCCAGGTCCGGCAGTGGAATGTATTCATCCTAATTAAACGGAATCGCTATTCGCCTTCTCAGAGAAAAGTCCTTTACTGTTCCACAGTCTTTTCACTGCGAACTCTAGTGACCCTTAGTGTTTTACAAAACGCTCTTATTTCTGTTGGTATTCATTTATTTAAGGGCAGAATCTTTCGAATATCTTCCCTGCCTGTTTGTTCATTTACGAAACTTCATCATTAGCAATCACATGAAAAGGAAAAATACCCGTTTCTCAGTAATACAAAAGTCAAGATGATTTCAAGAACGTAAAATGCTTATCTGAAAAATATAAGAGATTTTTAACATGCTGAATTATAATTTGAATGTACATTGAAATTCGGTATATTAATTATTTTAGTTCCGTATTCACTATTGATTATTATGTAATGTTGTAACAGACATTGAAAATTCACAATATAAATGTCCTAGTAGAACACTGATTTGAAATAAAACTAAAATATTACGTTTCATTAACAATCCGTTTATCTCAGGAGTCGTGCACTAAAAATAATAAATTATATTTATAAATTAATAATAATAATGGCATCCTATTTGCATTACAAATGACTAATAATGAAAATAATTTGTACTGTACATCTGATACAGTCCACGGATTGAGGATGATACGTAGTATTTTAGTAATTTTGTCAATAATTTTCTAAGTATCTGACTGACTACTTGGTTATTATATATTTTGAATATTTAATTAGTTTTAACGACTATAACTGATACCATTTGGCACTTTTTAGAATATTTTGTCATTTAATGTAGCTCTTTATACTTGTACTTGTACTGACTGACATGATTGTTGTATATAGTATATGCTTTGTCAAATTACAGACATTATTTAATATAATGCATGAGAAAAGCTTATATCTTCAAGGAAAAAGGACAATTTATTCATTATAACAGTCATTTAAATTTAAAATAATCAAAATAAAATGTAACTATTGAAATATTTCCTCGAACAACTAACAGTAAGTTCTTTTAATCATGAATATTAAAATATATCAATTAAATTATTTAAAGGTTAAACCATTTCATCATTTTATTTATCATCTAATTTATTGGAAATATAAACACAAGTGTTCAAAAATAATAATTTCAAATATATTGACCAACTAAATTCAGCATTATTTACAACAAATTAGATTTACTATGAGATATTCCCATTAATTAATAATACTCTGTAGAGAAAATATTCTTTCTGTTTTTAATACGCTAGCTTATTTTGGTGGGTGTACAAACAAATCGAATTGAAATCGTTGCTAGGTGTTAAATATTTTTCGGCACGAGTATTCTTAATCCGATTCGAGTAAATATCATTCTACATTCTTCATTCTACAATTTTAATTAAAACTGTGTACTTGAGCAGACGTCTGCTTAGTTTATTATATAGTTTTGAAACTTCTTTAGAATAATTTATATAATTTTCAAGTCCAAAACTTATTAAAATTAGCTTTAATATTTGTTTCATACCTTTTCATACATTATTATATTCTATGTAAGTAACGAAATTACATAACTCGGAATGGTAATTGCAAGTGATTAATCTAGAGTAGGTTTAGCGGGTCTATAAACACACAGTACAAATCGCAAAGTATTTTACTGCCGTTGGCATACTTTATTACTTTTATTATTCGTAGGCTGCGGGGCTGGTTACACGCACCGCGGTATCACGCGAATAAATCATACAGTTTACATCATCAGAGGCGCCAGATATGAGATTACAGGCGCGCGATAGGCGCACAAATCAACCCCACGAGATAGGTCTCGATCAGGAAATCACGAATGCCAACTCTTGTTACGTAAAGCCCATAACGAGCTGCAATGTACTTCAGAGAAACGTCCAGAGTCGATTGTGCCTCCCACAACAATACTACTTCTACGAATAATTGTTTTTATCAAGTTGTCCTCTTAATGCCAGCAATATTCCTTTCGTGAAAACTTCATGGGATGCAACTTCCGTTTGAACATGATTCGGGCAATTAAGAATTGAACGGACGTCACCAACTTCTTTACAATGTCCTTATATAGTCAGAACTATGCGATGGATGCGAAGAAAGCCCAGTAAAATGTCGTCAAATATTAAAAATCTTTATTTAAGCCATTATCACGCCAAATAGAATAGCAGAAACTTTCATATGCGTCTTAAAGTTTAAAAAAGAAACAATATAGGCACTGTGCACTGATCAGTAAGTTTATAAAACTCAACGAACATGTTAAATGGCATTTAAGACTTATTCCTAATGTCGAGAAAACTCTTGAAGGGAACAAAATATTGCATCACCAACCAAACAGAAGTATTAGTTATATTCCTTATTTCTTAAAAGTACATTATAACAAGTATTGTACGAGAATTGACCCTTAATTATAATTACAAAGCTAATGCATAATCTAATTATTTTTCTGTTGTTAATTTTTTACTTTAACTTTAAATCGACAACAATAAATATAATAAAATAATAATAATATCTTTTTTAATTTGAGTAAGAAAAGTAAAATTAAGTAATACAATCGTTCAAACTTTTTATTTATTTTCAACAAAAAACTATATTGTCTTCTTACTTTAATAAAATAAATGACTGGCAATATAAACATACTGGAACTATTCACACATTTTCTTACTGTTTACGTTTTCAAAGTACAGAAACGTAGCACGCACACGTTCAGGAAATACTCAAGATTATACTAGAAGATTCCTTAGAGGATTTCGTCAACTGAGGATTTTCACACACACGGATAGGGATTCCCAGGTGCTTGCAAACAACCAACAAGGGTTCAGTGTGCTGTAAAGCTATGGCGTCAACAATGTTGGACGCTGTCGGACTGATAGCGACAAGGAAAGCACACAAAAAGTATATGGCGCAAGGTCTGGCTACTGAAGAGGAGAAAATATTCTCACACAAACTTTATCAAATAATTGCTGATTTACCCGAAAGTTTTCCATAATTACATGAGGATGGACCAAGAAGCTTACCTGCATCTTCTATCGTTGGTCACGCATCATCAAGAGAAATACAATGTAGTTAAACAACGTACTCAATGTCCTGTTCAGTACAGAGTATGTGGCCTAGGGAATATTTAGCCTAGTTTATTAAACTTTATGGAGACGAGCCATGCCCATGACAAGACTGCTGAAAATATTACCACGATAGAAGATAAAAAAGAAGCTGACTACACAAAGCGCTTAGATAAAATGAATGAACCAAACCCGAACGGGTCAAAAGATGACGTTATTTTAGAAAATTAATAATTTAAGATGTGCTTTCTGAAAGGAAATTTAAGAAATGAAAGACTCAATAAAGTCAGGAGAATCTGCTGACACCGTTTACAAGCCAAAGTTGTGGTGCTTGTCACTGTTAATGTGTTTTTTTTGCATTTTTCATTATGGGATAAGAATATATAAGCTAGGAAGTGTCAAGCAGAGGAAGAAGGCAGTTCACAACGCAACCTGGAGGAGGAAGGATGTCAGAGTGGTGGAGGCAGATCGAGAAGAAGGAGAGAGATAACAGTTCGAGACTTAGCAATAGGAAGGAGAAAAATGATATAGTACAGTTAGACTCATGCTGAAAGTAGGAGAGTCGGTTCCTAACTTATCGAAGAAAGTACAACTCCATCAGAAAATTCTAGGCTTGTTTATAAACACTGTAAAGCAGGAAAATTGGTTTTCCTCAGTCGCTAGACAGTGCAAGATGTGTGTACAGAGAGCAAGTTCCTACCCCAGAGGGACGAAAGGACGCCATCGCCACTGACCCACCCAGATGACGGATTCTGAGAAATCTTCCTGCCTGCCCGAGCTACAGACCAAAGAACGCCAAACAAACATGATCGTTTCCGACTCCCGTAAAAAACTGAGACCTCTACTACACGTTTGATAATTTATAGAATCTCGAGTAAATAAAGAAATATCCTGTGAGACTAGCCAACATTATTAACATGTATCAAAAAACTCATCCATATTTTATACCCTCCTGTTTACAGATAAACTAGAAGAGTATTTTTGCGGAAAAGGTTCCGCTTCGATTTAAAGCAGGAACTTCACGATCGAGCACTAGAAATCAGTTTTATATTACGTGGATGCATGTTATCACATGAACTTATACACTTGCTATACTATCCTGCCTAACATTATCAATTTAATATTTTTTTATGTAATTGAACTATATTTTTGTTTTCTATGAACTTTTGTTAAAATTTTATTTTAATAATTTTTATTTTGAGTTCAATATTTCAATTTTTTAATACTTTGTTTTCTTTATACTTAGAGATTTTCTTCCAGTTATGTTAATATTATGCTAATTTTGTATAGTTATGAAGCCTTACGCTGTACTTGGAAACGATATATAGTTACAATATCAATACCACTGTTAATGTCATGAATTAAATTCAGAGTAAGAATAAATAATTTGTTCTGAGATTTTTTGTGCATAATCAAACTTAATAAAAAATCATATTCAATACCATAACAGCATGGTATTTATTTTGTTGTTTAAATCTAATACTACAAATGGTTTCAGTGGGAATCTTTTTAATAAATAAAGTAGATACATAACAATTCATCTAGAGAAATTTTTACCTGATTGGCACAGAAGTGTTCTGTACACATGCATGAAATATTATCCACTCTTGGGTATTTCGACAGCGCGTGGGGATAATTTGGTGGTTAGAATTTACTCCGGTTTCTTGTCGTAGAAGCCAGGGGGCGAATTAAAATTGCAGATCGTAAATTCGCAAGAACTTAGCGGCAACTTAATATCCCTAATCTTCAAACTAATCTGCCGTACGCACTTCGTGGCCACGTAACTCTGCCTCTTTTGCGATTTATTGGTTCGATACGCATCAGTATTCTCTCCAACTCTGAGCCAAGTGCTTAATAGAGCTTTCTAATTGTTCTAGTGGAGATCTAATAATTTTTAATGTTCTAAGAGGCGTAATATGCATGTTTACTATCCAAACAAGTATGTTTTAATATCTAGAAGCTTCATTAAGAGATCCTCACATAAAAATAAAATACAATAAATGATCCAAGAACATACTGTGCTGAATTGTTTTCTACATAAACCGGGTAATAAAAACTGTTGCAATAAATTAATAAAAACTGAATGTTAACTGTTTCTTCCAACGCATACAATGAAATTAGACTATTTATTAAATTTGTGAAATTATACTATTTGTATGTGGTTCAATATTGGGAAGTACTAAAATGCGAAAAACTAATTTCACAAGTTTTAGAATGCAAGAATGTGTGGAAGGAACCACACGGAAAGTAAAACCCCGCCCACGGTTACGTATAAAACTATGTATATTGACTGCTCATACCTGAGAGTATAAGAGTAAATCACTATCAAATACGGAAATCTGAATGGTTAAGTACGCAGTAATTTCTGTGTGTAACTTTTAAATGGACATGTTTATGATTTCTATTGGCAATGAACAAATTTATATTTATTATAAAATAAAACTAGGAGCAAGATTATTAAACATAAAAATGATCGAATACTTGTGAGAACAGATTGAAATGTTTTTATAGTTTAGAAAATAATAATTGAATTCAGTCTGTTTAGAGTTCTCAAAATATTTCTGGAAAAAGTTTTAAAACTAAATATATTAGTTAAAATTATAAAATTTGTTTGGTTTATTTATTTATTGCAACGTGTTTGGTGGGGGGAAGTACCAGGGCATCTTTACGTACTATATTCATTCAGTAAAAATTAAACCATTATGAAAGATTAACTTATATATACGTACAACGTTTAACTTCCTCCTTTTCTTCTGCCCGTAGAAAAATGTAATAAATAATTTATCATACTTTTTAAATTATCGTAACTGAGTATATCTCGATGGCAAGTTAACTGTTTCAAATCCTCTGCTTACTAAAGAGAATTCCCGTACATCTAACTACTTTATCAACTGTGAAATTTTATGCCGTGGCCCTTTCTTCTCCTGTACATTGCACCCAATAATATACAGTTTATTTCCCTCCAAGCTGGATTCCCTCTCAAAGCTTTGTAAATCAAGCTACTCCCGCATTTTCCCTCAGAGCTTTCAAAGAATCCCATTTTGACCTATTCATTTTAGAATTAACCTTTTCAACAATCTTGCTGTTACGTCGTACACCATTTACACCAGTATGATAACTTCACCTACTAAACGATAAAGGTCCCAACGAGCAGCATCGTTCTGTAACTGCAGGTGAACGAGCGAAATGTAAAACAATTTCAGTGATCAGACATTGGTCCTGTTCAGTAATCTCATCACAAAATCGAATGACTTCCGTGATCCATTTTAATTCGATAAACATTTTAGTAATCGATCACAGCAGACGGAAACGTCTAGAATTTCATGTTTATATTTAATAAGATTCAGAGTTTTAAGAATAACGACTACCACATCAATGACGTCATACATAGTGGAATTTTTCATGTCGTCAGGGCAGTTTAGAAAGTGTATAAATTACTTTTCCATATTATCAACCACAAACTGCGTTATTTCCAGAAGGTTCTCAATGAAGGTCCAGTAATGAGCCTCGGAAATAACTAACTTCCATCTACGACTTCCTTTATATTATTGAAATTTTATTCTAAGCCGCAATGAGGAATACGTCTCTGTTTATTATTATTGTATCCCACTTTTAGGTTAGTTAACGTATCACATTTTTACAAGCAAGAATAACTTAACAATTGGATGTTTATCAAAACTTGCCAATGGTAATGACTCGCGTGCCCTAGGGCATCATAATGTATTTAATTTTCTCAAGTGAATGTGAAAATCTTGAAAACATTATGTAGCCTATATATTTCACCCTGGATAAATTATTTTGTGCCAAAATCATCTTGCATTTCTCGCTTTGTTCCTTAGAAAACCTACGTCGAATATTACTTCACAGGAGAAAAAGTCATTGTGTGTGCTAGGAGATTCTCCTCCTTGTTCACTGTGCAATAAACGCACGCAATTTTGCCTATGTAAATAAAATGTTAAAAATAATACGAAAACTTTTGTAATTTTAATTTTCCCATTCAACCATACCACATTTGTATATTTGTAAAATTTTTGATGGGCATCTTTAACCGGAAATTCCGTTGATTGTTTGAAGAACATAATTTTTGAGAGGGGGGACAGGCTATTGAGGGTGATCCAAAAACATGAATCTCCCCTTTAACAGCATAGGAAGGGAAATGAAAGGGGTCGGGTGTGGAAGGTGGAAGAAGATAGCGAAGGATACACTACTGATGATTAAGAGGTGCAGGGCTAACCAAGAAAAATTCATCTGGTAGATCTGGCTATTGGGTACTTGTTTCACGCCCTGCCGAATGACGGGTGAGGAATATTCCTGTGGGGTCGCAGCATTTCCCTCTCTTTTTTGTGTTAACAGGCTACATGAGGTGATCCTTAAACAGATTCTCCTTTAATAGCATAGGAAGGGAATTGAAAAGGGGGGATGCGGACGGTACAGTAAGGTAGCCAAGGATTCACTAGATCCCCAGGGCTATAGTTTAAGGGTCCTACCCGGGGCTTCACCTAACGAGATGCAGGGAAAACCCTAGAAAACCTGCATCAGGTAGGTCGGACGTTGGATACCGTGCTCACGCCCTTCCGAATGACGGGAGACGAGTTTTCTCCGTGTCTCCAACAGTTTAAGGAGGCAGTTGGCCGACTGATCCAATGGGATCAGATAACAACTCTTGCCATATGCCCAAGGTCTTCGAACCCAGTGCATATACCTCCTAAAATAAGTGAAAGTGCCCCAGCAAGTAAGAACCTTGAAAAACAACAGAGAGCGCGAGCTATTCCCAACAGTAAAGTCCTTTTCTACTCTAAGATAAGCTTCCACAGGTTACATTATAGTATTCTAATATTTCTACATTTCCTATACCGTTCAAACCGTAACGTTTGGCTAATACCACAATGTAATTAACATTAGTTTGGCTAGTTTTAAATTTGTCACAATAATAATGTCGGGCACACGTCAATAGGTATATACACCGCGCAACTGTTCCAACTGCGAGGCAGTATTGTAATACCTTTCAGAATTGTTCAGAGATTAATTTCTAAACGCATCCATTTATACCTTGTTGTGGTGCGTAGTCCTAATTAATCCGATGCAACCCTCCTTGCTAAACTATCTCACGCAAGACTTTTCATTACCTTATAACTAGCACAACCCACATCCTACCTAATCTGCTTACGGTATTTTATTCTTGGCATACCTCTTCTGTCCTTACCCCACAAACTACCCACTAATTCTAATTTTACAAGACCCTCATGTCTCAAAACATGGCCTATTAATCTATCCCTTCTCTTGGTCACTGTCCACCGTATTGTTCGTTTTACCCCTATTCTTCCTTATTAGTGTTTCTATCCACCCATCTGATTTTCAGCATTCTCCTATAGCACCACATTTCAAAGGCTTCTATTCTTTTTCTTTCCCCAACTCCTATCGGCCACGTTTCGCACCCATGTAACGCCATGCTCCATACGAACATTTTTAGCATCGATTTCCTAATATTCACATTTATGTTACCCGTAAGTAAATCTTCTTTTTCGTTAAAGCCTTCCTTGCCTGTGCTATCCTACTCTTTATGTCTACTATACTTCTACTATCCCTAGTTATTACGTTTCCCAAGAAGAAGAATTCCGTAACTTCTGTCAAAATATCTCTTCCAAATATAACACCCTTTGTTATTCCACTGTTTCCCAAACTACACTCCACTACCTAGGTTTTCCCTCTATTAATCCTAGTATTGAACTGTTTCTCCAGGACCCGTTCATGCCATTTATTATGGTTTCCAATTCTTCTTCTGATTCCCCTAATACTAAAATATCGTCGGCAAAGCGTAAAGTTTTTATTTCTTCTACTTGCCGTATGATTCCTTTTCCATATTCCGTTTCAACGTCCTTCATTGCTTGTCCTATATGTGAGTTAAACAGCATGGGCGACAGATTGCATCCTTGGCTTACTCCTTTCTTGATTACGGCTTTCTTTTATTCATCTTATAGAAATTACTGCTGCCTGTCTTCAGTAGAGGTTATGTATAATTCTCCTTTCTTGATATTGAATTCCAGTGTTCTTCCAAATCATTAATAGTGTGATAGTGTGTTGCAGTTCACATTATCAAACGCATTTTCTAAATCTACAAATGCCATAAACGTAGGCCGGTTTTTTCTTTTCCTGTCTTCTAAAATTTGTCGCAAAGTCAATATTGCTAGTCTTGTCCCTACATTCTTCCTAAAACTAAATTGATCTTCTCCTAACTCGCATTCTATTTGACGTTCCATTCTCCTATAGCTATTTTTGTTAATATTTTGTATGCATGGGATACTAATTGTCCTGTGCTGTTAGCAGCTATCAGTCCCGTTCTTCTTCGGTATGGGTATAATTATGTTTTTACTAAAACCTTCTGGTATTCTTCCTGTTTCGTAGGTTTCGCAAACTATTTATACCTTAACTGAATTTAACTTACCTCAATAAGTATAATCGCAGTACATTCACAATTTTCTCTTTCACCGGTTGACATTTATGTGTAATTTTAATATACATGTATTTATGGTATTCAAACTTAAGTCTTATTGTACTTTAAATTACTCCTAATCCTCTCTTGGAAATGAACCCAATTGGTTTTGTGGTAATTCCATCTTATAGGTTCTTTGGGTGGCCTTGTTTTGCAGGTGGTGCAAATAATTTTTGTGAAAATTCGGAAGTGATCATTATAATGTGGGTCATCGAATGCATACCAATGACATTTTGACGCCACTGAGTACATAGTGTAAGGTCCATTGGACTCTGTCGGCCATTGCCCACATTGAAGTGGGTGGGTTGTCCATTGTTTAAAATTATAAGATCACAATCATTAACACATGTTTCAATATCAATGCCTCTAGAGTTGATTATCTCTGAACCCCACAAGGTGTTATAACTGTTAAAGTCTCCAAGTAAAATGAATTGTTTCGGTAATTGTTTGATTAAGTCTTTAAGTTCATTTCTATCAAGGATGTAAGTAACTATTAGGTAAATATATGTTACAGATGCATATCTGTAATGGACCTTAATTTTTATTGCTACAGCCTCTATTAGTCTCTATGTTAACATAGTTGGCAGTTATAAACTCTTTAATGAAAACTGTAACACCTCCACTAGCAATACTGGATGTGTGGCGGTTTTTGTAATAGCATTTATATCCTTTGATATTACCACTCTTGGATTCTTTCCAATTTGTCTCTTGTAAACATATAATCTCGGGGTTGTAGATTTTGCAATTCAAAAAAGGGGGAAGAAACCATTGACATTCCATTGCAGGATGTTGACGATATTAGCCATGTGTCAGCATTATTGTAGGGGGTTGAATCGCTTGATTGATGTCGTTTATGGCAATAAAGAATAGAACTACGCTGAGGATGGATCCTTGTACAATACCGATTTCCAGGGTAGCTTCTTTCGAGTATGCTCTTTTGTTTCTACAATAATGAATCTTTCCGATATTAGTATGATAGGGATATGGTCACTATCGTAGTATGAGTAGAGATTAATGGAGCAGCAAGTTGTATCGATAGGAGAAGTTGATTCAGTGACGCTGTTGAAATGCGTGTGTTGTCCAGCGTCGCAGTTAAACATTGCATTTTCGATAATTTGACCTTTTAGATCAGTTTTGTTGGCACCCCATAATTTATTGTAGCTGTTGACATCGCCCACTACTAGGTAGTTTCTTCCTAATGTATTTAAGATGTTGGTCGAATATACAACTAGGTGGGAGATAAAGGTTGCACGCAGTTATTTGTTGCTGGGTGAGTATTTTATCGCTAATACTTCCAAATTAGAGTTGATATTATTTTATATAGCGGGGAGTTTGTTATCGATGAAAATTCATACACCACCGCTAGCATGTAAATTTTTATTTTTGAATTAGATGGAAGGCTTGGTATTCCGGAAAAAAAATGAGAGCAACTTCAAGAAGAATAATTAAATAAATTAAAGCAGCATCTTGGACATCCTATGTTTCTGGAATAAATGTAAAAAAAACAATATAAAGGACTCCTGGAAAAAGATTAATTCTATACAAGGTAATAAAAAACAGAACCAAATCTACTACCTACATTAAAAGATTAATTCTAAACAAGGTAATAAAAAACAACCAAATCTACTACCTACAATTAGACAATAATCAGATGCGATTGCTAACGATCTTGTAAGCAAGTTTTCCAAAAATTTAAATTCAGAAAAATAATGTAAAACATTTTTAAACTATAAATCAAAGAAAGATAGTGAATGTCAAGTTATAAGGGCAGAAATTAATCACCACCAAGAGCAAATTAATACACCTATATGTATGAAGAAACTCATGTTATCGTTGGAAGTATCAAAAAACTCGTCATCTGGGCCTGATAAAATTCCAAATATACTTCTCAAAGATTTACCAACTGAAGGAAAGGAAATCCTACTTAGAATATATAACATCATATGGGTAGGTAAAGTATTTCCTAGCATATGGAAATCAGCCATTGTTATCCCCATCCCGAAGCAGGCAAAAAAGTGGTGATTACAGGCCGATTTCTTTAACATTTAATATGTGTAAAAGTTTGGAAAAAATTATTAACCTTCGTCTCAGGTGGTATCTAGATTCGAACAACAGCATTTCTAACAACCAGTTGGCGTTCTGACCAGGACACTCCACAACATCCCATTTAGTTAGCATTGACACTTTTATTCAAGAGGCATTCTCGAGCAACCAACATGTGTTAGCCATTAACTTAGACATTGAGAAGGCCTATGATATGGTTTGGATGTACCGAGTACTAACCAAGCTGCAGGAAATCGGCGTCAAAGGCAACTTGCTACAATTTATCAAAAATTTCACAGATGATCGGGTCATTCAAGTGAGAACAAATGGCACGATATATGAGAAGAAAATATTATACAACGGTGTCCCACTATGATCTATTTTAAACGTAACACTATTCAGTTTATCATTAATGACGTAGACGACGACATAAAGTCTTCTGTCATTACCAAGAAGTATGCTGAAGACATCAACATTCTTTGTAGAGGAATATATTTAACATCAAGTCAGGATTTCGTGCAAACCACTTAAAACAACATATACGAATGGTCACTTAGATCGGGGTTTAAATTTTCACCACAGAAAAGTGAATGCATATTATCTCCAAACACAATCAAAATAGCAACCCGATTCGCACACTACGAAATCAAAATCTAAGATTTGTTAATGCCACTAAAATACTTGGAATATACCTTGACGCCAAACTAACATGGACGAAGCATATTTTACACACAATCAACTAATGTAAAAAACAACTAAATATCCTCAAGTATATATATCCCAAAACTATTACTGTTAACCTATAAAGCAATAGTACGCTCCAAAATAGATTAAGGGTCTATAATATACAGATCTGCAAAGAAAAGCTATCTCAAGAAACTCGAAGTGGTGCATAGCCAAGGTCTCAGAATTGCTACAGGGTGCTTTCACACCAGTCCCATAGGCAGCATTCTTATTGAAGCTAAAGAACCCACCTTACAACATAGCAAGGAGATCCAAATTATGAAATATGCTACATCCAATAACCCTATTATTTACCATGATATATACCCTAAATATCCAGTTAATATCGACCACCGGGCTACATACCCATATATGCTATAGTCAAGAGAATGATCGAGGAGGTAAATATAAAACACACGAAAACAGAAAAAAAGAAGAACCATCAAACACCCTCCATGGATAATTCCAGATATTCAGACTGATTTATCATACAGCACACAAAGGAATATGCTAGACGACTGCAACTCTGCGCTAATAAGATCTCATACCCTGAATTATATGTTGAAATATACCTGCAACAATATGACAAAGAAATGGCACAATATATGGAAAGCTTTAAATCCAGTGATCTCCACCAAAACGTCAGAGACTTCTATAATCTAAGTAACAACACAGATATTGGAAGGAAGGAATAGGTTTCCATAAGAGCTGCACACTGCAAATTAATCCACACTTATCTACTGGATAGATCCATCCCACCTTCAGTCTTGTGATCTATGTAATTCTGCCTTAAATATAGACCATATCATCAATCAATGCTCCAAATACCACCAACACAGACAAAAATACCTACAGGGCAAAAACTACGAATCAATTTTAGACTCTCATGAATACCTAACAGACATTATTAAATTTTGTAAGGACAGTAATATTTTTGATTTAATTTAAATGCATTGTATTTTGTGTTCTCTTTTGTTAAAATCTAAAAATCAAATGTAAATAAGATAAATAATTAGTTAGTGGTAACGAGCAGAAAATGGATGTTACCAGTATATTATTATATAAATTCATAATAGTAAATAATGTGCATATAATTGTATAATAATATGTATATAGTTGTCACTGTGGTCGCTAATGACCAGGCAGTCGATGCGACCGTTATAAATAAATTTTTAAAAAAACTTGTGTGTGTACATTCTATTATATTATATAATCGTTTATGCTTTTCCTTTCGTTATGTATTATATATCCTGTTGTATGGGAGTGTTTCACTTTGCCACCGGTTCACCTCGTGGTTGTGGAGCGTTTTTCCTTGCCAATGCTGAGGGAGGTAGAGAGGAAGAACTCCTGGAGCGCCCGACTTGCTCAACTACGCAGGACATTCCTCAGTGTCAGCCATGTTGTACTCTGCATGGTCGTGCACTTCTATGGCGTTAAATCATTTCAATTCAACATAAACACTTAAACATTGGATTATTTACTGAAACTTATTTCCACTGCGTACTTTAAATTTGTAAATATGGTTTTTAACTTGTTTTAATAGGTATTATGTTGTTAGACATTGCAAACAATATATACATATAATAATTTATATTGTCACTTCACCCTGATGTACATTGGTTAATGCTGCTCCTAATATATCCCACGCACGAGGTATACCACCCAAAATTGTAATACATTATTTCAATGAAAAGAACCTGCGCACTTTCAACAAAAAATCAAACGCCACAATAAATAAAAATGTTTAGGACCACTTAAGATAATCAGTAGGTCTCGTAGAACTTGAGGTCAAATCGCGTAGCCGAAGCTATCGTTTCTCCGAAGATTTATTGGTTCTTGCGTTTCTTATTGGGCACGTTTAGCATTTAAAAAGTAGTATAGTTCAACTATGTTCTTCTAATTCTCTCACCCATCATGGCTGAATGGAACAGAAAAACTGCTTCAGACATCTATCCCCGTTCGGGAGTCAGAATTTCACAAATAATAATTTCCAAAAAAACCGTTGTTGAATCACGAAGCCTTTCTACAAACGTTACGTCTTTAAAAGAGTTAAAACACAATCCACGGGACGACAAACGGATGTACGTCCTCCTGTTAGTCACTAAGTTAAGGAGGAAGCACAAGAAGCCCTTGGTACGTCTCAGTTGTAATGTGAACTTTACCGTGGTAAATATTCTATGTTCCTTACGACGATTGAGTATGGACTTAGGCAGAAACTCTTCAAAATCACAATTACAATTCCACTGATATCTCTTACTGATTACTCCACCATTCTGTAACGTTTTCGGTTCGTTCAGTCAGTAGAGCACTTCTGGTTTCCAGGTTCTTACGGTCGAATACTGCTATGGAAGGAGCTTCGATCTTAGGAAAGGCAATATAAGGAATACAATAATCATCAATTATACAATATTTACTAAGCGTAATTCAAACACAAACATTACAAGTATATGAATATACAATTTACTAAGGATTATTCGGTTAATGAATTCCAAATGAAGAAAATACATAAATAAAATTTCTTTGTTTAAACAAATTCACCAAATTCTCGGAGGATTAAATACATAGGTGGAAGGGTCTCCACGCTGGGTCCGCTTTCTCATTCGTTGCATGTAAGACGAAAAGTTCGTTAAACTGAAAACACTGGTTTGAGTTTAGTTCACAGAAAGGTTATCAATAATATATCATAAATCCTCTTTCGTTTTGCCACTTTGTTTAAATACAAATTTACAATGACACTATATTTACATTAACTGAGGTTTCCCAATGATTACATAAGAGCTATTTCATCATTAAATGTGCTTAAAATAGGCACACATATACAAATAAAATAATCTTCTATCATGAGCGTCTTTACTCTGTCATTTCAGTTATGTGTTAAAATCGAGTTTATTACAATTCAAACAACGATTTACCATTTGATTTCACAGTATTTTAGTTTCTAAATAAGGAAACAATAAAATAGGCACGACTTTACCTTGTTTATGCATGTGTGTCCCTGAAGTCGCCGAGAAGGCAGCGGCTGGTCCGCGGGATCAAAGCGTAGCACAGCGACAGGAGACTCGCGATGTTTACAACGACTCCCCGATAGATCCGCCGGCCAGGTCCGAACCCCGTAGACGTCGCTGTCGCGGCAAGCAGAAATCACGAGCTGTCGGTCCGCACTCCACGGAATGGATGGATGCAGAATAATTTGCGACAAAATGTCGATGTTTAAACGTACTTGCGCTGATCACTAATACAACTGCGTGATTGACTAGTATAAGTCGTAATTAACTATAACGTTTCTCATGTTATTACTTGTAGAGTCCCAATTTAATCCGGAAACCCGAGAAGTACGTCTGTTAAACTCTAGCCACTAGAACTTAGTTTTCGAATTTCGTTTTTCTAATGAGCTCTGTAAGAGTATCAAGGTAAGGGGTAAAAGTTGTCAAATGTGCTGCGATCTATAAGGGCGTAAGGAACAAATGTATATTTTGAATAGTAGAAAATGTTTGTGGAAAATTGTAGATGGCTGTCGTTTGTAAAAGTGATACCTGAAATTATTTATGTTTTTAATTGTGTAATTCTGTTATGATTTAGATTATTAATTCCAAGCTTTGAGATAGTTTGGCATCGCTGTTGAAAAACAGCTGTACCTAATCGATATCAAGCAACAATTGCGTCAGATATACAAAGTTTGCATCCTCCTCGTCCCATTGTTTCAACAATGGATATTGTAAAAAAATCTAATTTCAATGTAATGCAGCGCAGTCAAAAACAGTAAGATATGTCAAAAGACAACGTGACTGGTGATCTAAATTGAGGTGTAAACCAAGCTTAAAGATTATGTTGTATCCAAAAGTTTCAAGAGTTTTAAGTTTCAATTTATACGTAATAATGAAGTACTAAATAAGAATTCTTTTTAAAATGCTAAAATTTTTATTAGAACGATTAGAATGGTCTGTTTTGCTTTATTTAGAAATGGTATTAATATGGCAACAACTTTAAAATAATTTTAAAATGATTTTTAATAATTTTATTTCATGATTATTATTATATCGTATTATTAGATTTTAATTTAATTAAAAATGTGATATATTTAAACTGATTAGAAGGTAAATGGAACACGTCAATTGTTAGTAATATGGAAATCAATAAATAAATCTTTCCAAATATGGATCGGGCGGTTACAATACGCATTTGCTACATACTCAATCTGTTTCATACTAAGAAACTAGTTGAATAATTCTATTTTTGCACTGTTAATTTTTTGTCACGAAGATTTTTGTTATCTTCCGGAGAATTTCTTCTAAGATCAACTAGAGCACATTTCGAAAAAAACATGGTAGCTAAGATTATTGCATGCTGATAAATTTCGTTCTGATAAAAGATTTATTTCCAATATTTTAAGTATTTGTTAAATATGGTACCCAAAGCGTTTAGGGTGAAATTGTGAATTTTGTGCAGATCCGAAACTTTACTATGTGGTTGTTCGATAAGTATCAGCGCTATTCCGTATGCTGGAAGAACGGTTTATGCTAAGTGTATGATGAGACGAATTAGCCGTGATATTGTAATTGATTTGGGGGATTTGTAACGCAACGCCAAATCTGCGGCGATGCTAATATTTTGTTAATAGTATATTTCTGGACTTTTCAGCTTTATCGTCTATCCTCCAGTCAATATTATAAGGGCGCCAGGTAATTTTACAAAGGAATCTAACCAAAATGTTTTATTTTAAAAAATCTGTCCATTTATTTCAAGCAATAAAATTAACAAAAATCCTCATGGCGTGGCTGGATTTACTTTCCGAATGTCACAGAGAACAACCTTCTCTGATTGTGCCTTGTGTTGAACTGTTCAAATATAAATCAAAGAACGTCTCGCTACAATAAATTCCGGTAGCTTGTTGAAGAACCCACACTTCGTCCTAACAGCCGCGACCCATCGTAAACCAAGCAGACAAATATACGCCACCATTTCTGGCCGTAAACTGTTCTCGTCTACCAAGCTGACAACTTGTCTCAAAGCAGCCGCCAACAATGCTGTCGCGAGCGACTTGACTGCCTTTAAAAAC
The DNA here is from genome assembly GCA_034510155.1 of Eucriotettix oculatus. Lineage (NCBI taxonomy): Eukaryota > Metazoa > Arthropoda > Insecta > Orthoptera > Tetrigidae > Eucriotettix > Eucriotettix oculatus. Next base: position 96,436,367 of record CM067376.1, read on the forward strand.
GGAGCAGTAACTTCATGTTACAATATATTAATTAGAAAAATATTAAATTAATTTGTATATTTTAATTTAACATTTGTATTTACGCGTGGATTTAATTTTAGCAAATAAATACATGAATCATCATTTTATAATGTACAAAACACATTTTTCGCAGGGTTCAGTTAATATAATATTAAATACATTCCCCGATACATAAATTCTGCTTCCTAATGAATCATTCTGATACATTTTTACTATAGTATATTTTATGAACTCCATTAAAAGTGTAGTAACTTGAAGGAACATTCAAAATCAAAGTTTTTCAGTCAACTGGTTGCCACTGTTTCAAAAACTCTGCGATGTTAGAAACGCAACAGAAATATACCTGTCGCATGCAGCATCTGCCGAGAGTTCAATTTATGCAATTAGAATGTTGCCAGACATATTTCGCTACGCTTATTGATTGGCGAGAACACTGTATAGCCGAATGTCTACCCCACTTTCCAGGAAAATAGCTGGTTAGCTCCCACTATGAGCCCTCGTAGATGGCCGGCTGGAGCGTTCCGTTGTTCGTTACCGACTCCAGAAGGAAATTGCTTGCACTATGCAGAACCGGGGTTGATGTACCGACGAAAGGTAGAATTCTAAGTCTCCAAGTCTTATCGACCACTGTACGGTGTCATGTTAAACGTTTCCTTTGGGACTCTCAGTACCCCAGAGCTAGACGTTAGCACTAGCATTAATATAATTCTGGATTTTCACCAATTCTAGCTGGTATTTATCTGCTTGGCGCGATTGATTTGCACGTGTGCTCAAAGCTTACGTTTTTTCGGCGTCACGATGTCCACTCCTTTCAAGTCAGCACGCACTATTACCTGGGAGTAAATTCATGCCGAGTGGGGCAGTAAAAGTTGCTTGACCACATCAGAAATATGTTACCATTTGCTTGGTACATTACGTTATGTGTTGGTAGATCAAAACAATTATTTTTTAATTTTCATGCAAACTCAAAAAGTATCATGAATATTGCAACAAAAATGGACGTCATTTCTATAACCGAACTGAATGATAACTTGAAAAAGTTAGTTTTAAACTGGCACGACATAATAGAATGAACAAGCAAAGTGTGATTTTTTTCTGAGATGGTCAAACAACAAATTACTTTTTTTCTGTACCGCTTGGATGTATTGACCCCTGGGTCTAGACATCTTAGCGGTACACCCATTCCCTGCGTTTCGAATAGGAAAACTAAATTGACATTTCATAAGTACACGTGACTCTGTATTAAGAACGAATTTAGTCAGGTCGTCCCGAAAATATAGGTTTTATGATTAGCCATAGCTGTATTTTTTATACTAACAATAAAGGTTTCCGTCGTTCTTCCTCACATTCGGGCCTTTATTTCGATTTAAAATTTTTTCTTTAAGACTAGCCCTCAGCTGCCGTCTGCGGCTATGGTAAACAAATACAATCAATAGACACGTATTTCCTGGAATCTAGTACGTGCCATGTAATTTTCTTTGTCTTCGTTGGTAACGATACTCCATATTCATCTCGGGAAAACAATTTAATAAAACATATGGACCATATGACCAGTTCGGAAGGAAATTGCGTCCTCCATCAGTTTCCCACGTTTATTTTAATGTTATCATAACAATTTTTGTATTGAGGAATACTCAATCGGGTTTAATCCGGATTCCAACAAGTATTTATAAACCCCTATACGCTCTGAGTCAGGATTATTACCTCAAAGTCCCACACGCTTACCTCCAAATCATTAATCCAAAAGTTGATTAATGACTCGCAGATGTAATTGTTTGAGACACTAAGAACATATTATGAAAATATAGTGCAAAAAGGAAGAAATAACGATTCCTCTATGTGCAATGTCGACAAGTAGTCAATCTGATCCATTTAATGACAAATTGCCTTACGGCATCCAGTAATAATGAAAGTAATTGCCCATTATCTTAATTCATTTCTGTGATTTATGGGATGGCAGAACAGCAGGGCCTCGTGACGACACTGGAGTAATTTAATTTGAAGGGGAGACATATTGGGTGAGCAGATGTAGGCGGCGCTGTCATAAAGCCGAGGCAGCTGACGGCAACGGCCGCAGTCAGATTGCAAACGGCAAACGGAATTTCCTTTATAATAATTTAATATGTGTACTGCATTACAATTGTACTCAAAATATTTATGAAAGCATTCGTATTCAGCGTGTCTCAAACTCAACTGGTCAAGGGATGAGAAAAACTGATTTCTTTCTGTTAACCGATTTTTCAGCCCTATGAAATCGATTATTATTATAATCTGAAATAACTTAAAACTGGTAAAATCTTAAAAATAATTTAGTTATTATTCACTGGCTAGTGGGTTGTGGTTCAATTTGTAATGCTAATCAAGTGTATGTAGTAACACTGAAATAATTGTGGCTATTCAGAAGATTTTCGGTGTTAAATGATGTCGTTTTGTATGATGGAAATCTTCAAAGAGAATGAAGAAGATTCCTCAATTCATGGTAAATTAAGTAAAGACTGCGACAAAAGTTTTATACGGAATGTCGTTTATAGTGAAGTATATTTAGTTTCCACTGACATTAAAAAATACAATAAAAGATAATATAATCATGGCCAACAACTGGGCATATGAAACAAATCGTAAGTCCGAATAGTTCTTAAGTGTGTTGCATGTGTACATATTTTAAAAACAATTCTAAGTCCGTTCCTAACGGCGCGGAATAAAATGCAATAATTGCCAAATACGCTATATTTGGAAAGATTCTTGTACAATATAGTGTCTCTTTTATAATTTTACAGATAAAAATTACAAATTGGCCTTAAAAGTAAATGAAATGTGACAAACATTGTAAACACTCTGTGTATTTCAAAATGGTTTACTATAACAGGGAAAAAATGTGCTGGCATAGCGGAAAACTATGCGTCAGTTACAAACCACTTAGGGTTGTCCCCACGTAGCTGAATGATGAAAAGGCTTCATGATTCTCTTCTCTCTAAATCTGATACTTTCATGAGGTGCAGCTATGTTTTTCTCAAGTGTAGATAAGATAGGCCCATACGTTGTTGTGTCATAACTCTTTTTGTGAAAGAAAGGAGAACATAAATGAAAAAAAAACTTCGGAGGCTGTTCTCACATCGTTGCAGCGGATTCGTCTCTTAGTTTCATTAAGGCACCAATCACCGGGAAATATGCCATTAGAATATGCAAGGTTGTGCAAGATAACCCTGCAATTATTCAACCGTTTTTTATGCACTTTAAATCTCAGATTCTCTTAAAATAAACTAGTGTTTAACCTACTTCTACAGATTTACAGCTTGAATTATCTTCCGAAAATTGTAGCATCCGACTAGTTTTGTTAGCCTTTGAGAAAGTAATCATCTAATTCTTACGATTCTTCTGAAGTATTTAAAAGAAAACTTAAAAATTCAAACGTACTTGAGAAATTGCTATAGAATAGTAATTGCTCACGTATGTTTATTTTTTTAATAATACAATATTCGTGTTGAGATCTTGAAATAACGAAGGTAATGCGAAAATCTTCTCCCATCTAGAGTCATTCAATTTCTTTTCATGTTTAGTGCTCCCTATCATAGTAATATTGATTTGTCATTAAGTAACATTAATTTTTTTCTTTACTAATAACAGATTTCAGATGACTCGTAGTTACCACACAATTTTATCTTGTAGTTCACATCCAAAGAGTTGAAAAACTCCAATATTTCTGGGTCCCTCAATCAGCTGTGGTCTATTTACATGATTCATTGCGTGTTTTTCGCGTAAATCGCATGCTTCAAACTCCAAAATTTGTGGAGCTCCAGAAAATTGAGTCGGGTCGCAACCACCTGCGCATCTTCATTACAGATGGCTGCTCTCGGCAGAGGCCCATAGAAGGTAGTTTTATTTTCAGTCCTACGTGTCTCGTCCTGAGTAGAACCTTCAAGTTATTATTGTATATGTAGCACATATACTAGTGCTACTAATTCTAAATTTAATAATTCTTAAAAATATTAATCCATGGTCTGTTTTGTTTCTTTGGTTTTGTAAAAGACTATTGTCAATTTGTCTTCATATCCTTTTAATGTTAATTTCTTATTATTCATATATATGGGCACCGTGGATAAAACAAATCAACCTAAAAACTGTTACTTTCGAGAAAAATTACTGAAAATCATTTATGTGTAATATAGTTGAAAAATATTTAAATAATTCTGCTTATGAACTTGCAGAAGACTCAGAAGAGCATTTTCGTACTACACTTATCCACAAACCAGAGTGGAAATCCTCTCTCAAAACAAAATGCAAACTACGGTCTACTTTTCATCAAATCCGAAAAGCGTCGCTCTAGAAGAATTTTGCAGACAACCAGAAAATAAACTTATCCACACATTCGTAACAGGCTGATCAGGCAATTGAGATCCCTCACAAATAAAATAATAGCGCCCAAATCGATTTATAACATGAACTGTCTGATGATCTGCAATAATGGCGTTGTAGAGAACACACAACATTGGACATTTTACAAAGCTTCCAGTTCTGAGCGTATAGATGAATTGCGTACGCCCCATGGTTGCCTTGTAAACAAACTTTACATATCGATATTCGTATTCCATTTTTAAAAGAAGACAAGAATAAAAGTTGCCGTTAACATGATTACAGTTCAAATATAGATTGAAAGTCGTACCACTTCTCCTATGGTATGTAAATATGTAACAAAAATTTGCCCGTTAATGTACCTACCTTCAAACCGCATCCTAGGCTTCATTTTAGTTCTTTGACAGCTGAAAAAGGGGTTTCATTTAACAGCGTTTTTATATATGCGTTGAACGCGTATATATATATATATATATATAAATTTAATTAAAATTGTACACGTACACAAAAATAATAAAACGATGAAATTTACTTATATTTTCGGAGAAATTGTGCTGTGCGCTTGTCTTAGAACACGTCACCAAAAATCATCTCTCAAAAAGTAGTCGAATAACTCATGTCCTTAAAACATTTACGTATCACAATTACTTCGCCCTTGCACCCCATAATTATCAACGTGTTCCGAAAATTCCTCAAAAAGGTAACCGAAATTGTGAAAACAAAAATTTATGCAATACAAACAATCGAATAACGTTCATTCGTTCTCAGATTACATTATAGACCCCTTTTTAAAGGATTTAGCCAATTTTTAGTAAATATAATTACAAATATTTTAGTGATAAAATGTTAAATATTAATTTCAAAAGTGTATTTAAAATGAAGAATACTCTTTTACTGATTGTAAAATGTTTGAATGATAAATTATTAAAATTAAGTTAAGAGCTCTTTGGAATAAAAGACAATCATTTCCTAAATTTAAAACATTTGAATAATTAAATCATTTAATTAACTTAAAACTGTGTGTGGAAAGAAGCAAAATCTTTTACTTAATTACGAATATTTTAATTACAATGTCTTTAAATTGAATTCAAAGCTATATGTAAGGAAGGAAAATCTTTTAACTTAAGATAAATATTTGAATTATAAAATCTTTAAACTACACAATTAAATATTATGATAAAATAATCGCGGGAAATGATGCTATTAATACTTTTGAAGTTACCGTTAGGATTGGACATTGCTTGCTGGGGAAGGGTAGCGGACAAGCCGTGACGATTACTTCCAGGGATTAGTATTCCCCTTTAGCGCATGATTGAGACTTTGACCTCCACAATCACACCAGATCCCAATTCAAGTCAGCACTTGTGGAACGCTGCAGAATGAACCTTCGGCCGCTGGTTCCTCAACCATCAGATCTCACACACCTGAATCAGACGTCAGATTCCTCGATTCACCTCTAAAAATCTTATGGAGTAAATACCAGGACTAAACGACTGTCCTGAATGTAAAAGTGGATCACCGAAGTAGTTATTGGGTGTGGTCAATAACATGGACAGTCAGTAGTCACGTCGTTAATGTGTTCTCGCGTGATGACTTTACTGGTTTGCCTGCGAAGAAATGAACTCCAAAGAACCGAGTTCGTTGTACAGTACATACTGAAAAAACCATTCTCTCTGCGAGGATTCTACTACGATCTATATTATTGCACGATTCTTCCAGATAGTGCAGACCCATCTTCACTGCACGACGCCGAAGAAACAGTGCCCATTGTTACAAAGAGCTGCGGTGACGATTCATTTCGTCCTCGAAGGTGACGAACTGCTACTGCAACACGTCGCTACACCATTGAAGACGAGGATGGACCATTGCCAGCTTCGAAAGCTGATACAAATGTTCAAGTGGCATCATCGTCTTAATATACTACAAGGTATTTATTTTAAAATATTTAATGTTTAGAAAACATATTTACATAATGAACAGTTTTCTGTAATAATTCTGCAATTAAAACTGATTTTAAGCTTAGGTTTATTTTTGCCACTTTGACCTTAGATGCAATGGCACAGTCAGAATGGCAAGATGTCTTAGAAAATTTGCTTCAAAGTAAATATACCGCGTTATACTCAAACACGCGACGAGCCTTCTCTAGTGTTAAGTGATTAATCTAAACAATTTTCACTCAAACCAAAGAGCACAGCTGTTCAAGATGTAGTACGTATTATATGGCGCTTCTGAGCATAACACTGCTACATGATATCATTTTAGTTTTGCAGAAACACTTCTAATACCTTCTCTTTTATTCCAGCAGTAATTTAAGTTGGGTGCATGGGATGTAACTGTTGCTTCGTTCACCGTACACTTACACGGTGAAACAGCCAATATTGACGCACAGAATTCCGAATACTCATGTGCAAACGAAGGACTAATTGCAAGAGCGTCAATGTCTGTTGACTAACGCACAGGGTTTGCTGTTTATCTGTTCAAAATGAAGCACAGTTTTGAGGTTGTCAACATTTACATTTAACAAAACTAGAGCAAATATTCAAATAAGAAATTAATTTGGTAGCCAGTTCAATACTGTCTAGTGTTAACATTCATTGGCTTTGAAGTAAGATAAATAATGTTGTCTTCAAAGACCCAATTCAGAAAATAAACATCGGCAAAGATAACTGAATACCATTACATAAAGATCCCTGGAAATTATTTAGTTTTAATGTGTTTTCTATTTTCTTCTGTAACAAATAAATCCAAACTGTTCCATATATTGAACTAAAATTGCATTTAGTGAAAAGTAATTGTGGAATTTGGTTTATTAAGAAAGTGCCATTAGTTGCAAAATTATTTACGTCCTTCACGAAGCTGTTGAATAACATATAATTCAAAATGATATTATTCTCCGTAATAGAAAATGAACAGAGACTACATTGCTATTTTGTATAGCTAATTAAGCTTAGTTATAGTTCAAATATTATTTATTTAACATAACTGATATTTTAACTTCCCGCAGATTTATAATCAGGTTCAAAAATAATTAAAAACTCAAAAACTAATTTATTTTTATTTTGAAAGTAAGCATTCTTTTGGCCGATAATTTAGAAGTATTCATCTTTAAAACAAAATAACAGTTACTTATAATACATTTTTAATTCCCAAAATTATACATATAATTTTTTGTGATCTCACAACACTAAGTAAAAATTTTACAAAACGTAATAGATTAAAAGTATATAGGACATCTCTTTTAAATCTCTATATTTATAGAGTTTATAAGATGATAATTAAAATTCCGATGTACTCATATAGTAAAACTTATATTGTTATAATATCCTTTGTCGTGTCATTATTTTTAAAACACCGGATTAAAATTGACGAAATTAATTTTTATAATATTTTGGTCACCATCAGACAAAATATAATCGATGTGGACGTGGACCATAGTTACGTAGTCAATAATTCCCCCCTAATGCTGTTGGAGACTATACGCTGAGAGGAAATCGATTGATTCCACATTAAGAGCTATTAAAGATATGTATTAAAGAAAATAGTGGTCATTTTGATAAAAAGTTTTATAGTTGAAAAATTATATATATATAGTATTCTGTAAATGGAACCTTTTTAAAAATAAATAGCAAATCAGTAAGGTCAGAACAAATTTAATATAAAATTTATTAAATTAGTTCAGTACACGACGTTTAGTTTCTAAACTTGAATCCTCATCTGGTGAATTTCAACTATAAAAATACAAAATAAATTTGTACAATATAATATGTATAACACAATTACCTTAATGGATGAAAAATTACAGAATCAAGAAATTTAGGAAAATGCATGTAATTATAATCGAAAGAATTTACCCAGTTAGACAATTTAAATTAAATTTGTTTGATTTATTATTTATTTATTTACTGATGTTTATTTTTCATTAAAACTCAATTTATAACTTGTATAACTAACAATCATTTCAATTTCATATGAATGACCTACCTCGTGTTACAAGAAACGACACGCTGTTTACTTGATCACTTTGAATAAAACGAAAGCACGAAAAGCCACGTCAATGGTATTATTTCATCGTTAAATAACACCAGCTGTATTTTATTTAATTTTCTAGGGTGTAATCTTAATAGCTCTTGTATGACATGTTTCCACCACCGCTCCGAAAATAATCTTGTAACTGTAGGAAAATGCTGCGCCCCCAGGCAATGTCTTAATAAGCCGTTGGCAAGGCTCGGCTTGTTACTTCTCCCCGCAGAGCAATTAATTACTCAGTGCTGATTAAGAAAAATCTGCCAACGTGGCGGCACGAGACGTCTGAAGACGGCGTAGCAGTCGGCACACACTCTTCAATTACGCTAATGGGGTTTCATGCGGGTAATAGGGCTCTGCTCGCTACCAAATAACCCATTAAGTGAACGTTCTACGATTTCAACGTTTCGTTTTTCTCCTGTACAAAAAGATGTTTCATTTAATCCTATTATCACTATATTAGGATTATTTACCAATCACTCACAAATTCTTAGGGCTAACTTTTTAAATTATTCATCATCAGTTTTACCTGCATATACACATATATTCCTGCAAAATAAACTTTGACATGTTTCTACAAGCGTCCAAAGTCGATCATAAGAGCTTTTTATGCACAACAGATTGTAAGACCTTGTGCATACGGTAAGAGTTGTCCGCTGATTCCTTTGGACCAGTCGGCCAACTGCCTTTTAAAAATTGTGGAGACACGGAGAAGGGAATGCTGTGACCCCACAGTAAACTCTTCTCCCGTCATTCGTAACAACTTGAGAATAGTACCCAATAGCCCGACCTTCCCGATGCAGATTTTCTAGGATTTTCTCTGCATCTCTCTTGGATGAATCACCGGGTAGGATCCTTTAAGTATAGCCCGGCGGCCCTATTCAACCCTTGGCTACCTTGCTCTACCTTCCACATCCCCACCTTTTCCGTTCCCTTCCTACGTTATTAAAGGGCAGTTGACTGTTTCAGGGTCACCCTCATGTGGTCTGTTACCCCCCAAAAAATATTATCACTTAACAATAGACAACTACAGTTAACTTAAAGAAGAAAATCAGGCTCGTTTTTAGCATAGAATAAGGGAGATGGAAGACAAAATTTTTGGAATGCAGTACTTTCGAAATACGGTAAATTATTAATTGAATTAGTAGGCAAAATAAGGATTTTTCATAGATTGTCTTACAAAAGGATCTTCATAGATACAGGAATTATAAGAAAAATTTCATTAGTGGTTACTATCGTACCCCAAGTCCGTACAATTTAAATTATTTTAAATTATACTACTCAAATGAAAGTATAATATGAAAATCATCCTAAGGGTAATATCAACGCTTTAAGTATTCTTTGTAGTAAAAAAATTTCTTAAATTCGAATAATTGAAAGCATATGTCTAATTGCAGTATCGACATAAATAAAAGATGAAACGATATCTTCGGTTTTACGTTATCAAAGTGAGTTTAAGTTAACAGCGAGAGATATTGATTATAATTTGAAACATTTCAAACATAAAAGACATACACAGTGCAAACCAATATGCAAATCAATGCAGAGTCTCAATCTCGTTGCAGCACATACGCACTTAGAATTCAGAAGTACCAAGCGGAAAAGAAATCAACGAAATAGTGAATCTCCAAGTTTGCAAGTTAAAATGTTGCAACTTATGATAGTAATAGACTGTTATTCGGAAATTTAAAAATAATACTGTTCAAATACTAAGATAAATATAACTTAATCTTGTAATCAATTATAAACATTATTCATTAATAATAAATATTTAGTCCCTAATAACCGTAGACGTTAATGCGGCTCTAAATAAAAATAATTTTAAAAATGCAATATTAAGTAAATTAATTTCCATGCAAGGAGTCGTCATTTTAAAATTTAAATTTGTGTTACTATTTATATAGCAGTAATTATACAATACCCCAGATTCACACTCACGGGACCCCCAAAATTCACCCCATTCTGTGCAAGATTCAAGAAAAATACTAAAGATGTAGAGTCTCCGATAAAGTTCTCTCCGACCTTGGCAAGCACATGGTGTTAATACTGATATCTTCCTAAACGAGTTTTCAATCAGCACTTCAGCCACGAACTGGAAAGACAATTTTTTCCAACCATGCCGAAAATACTCCTACTTTAATCATTTATACACTGACGGCTCGAAGAACTACTTCGGAGCGCCACCCTCTGCGACAACTCTTCATCGATTTCCCCCAATCGCAATCATCAAGACTGGCCTGATTATTACGATCACTTAATCAGTGCTTAGTTTAACCTCCTTTCGCCCTTCATACTGTGGCTATTATCATCGGTATTGACTCCTTGAAATGATTAATATACCTAATAAACAGCACAGTCTACTTTAAGGACAAATTTGAGGATTGTGGGTCACACTGAGGAGAGTCTTGAAAATTTGGCCTATAATAACTCATTTTAATCGAGATCTGCTGATTTCTAAAATCACCACCTAAAAATGTGGTCTCTCCTGCACAACACGAGAGCCATGTCATGATGCACTGTGTTGTTGGATATTGCAATCTACTATGGGATATACCATCAGAAAGATGGGATCAGCAACGTCACTTAGGAATAGCGTGTTATTCCACACTAATTAAAAATCCCAAATCATTTCAGTAAAACGTACTTCATGCTCATACATATTGGGTAATATGATAAGATGAACCATCATTGTTAACAAAAAAATATAAAGTAAAAATAAACATATTATAGATATATCAAAATTAACATCCTATCATTTAATTTATCATTTAGTTGGTAGCTAAATTTTATCGAATAGATTCATGACAAGCATGGCTAAACCATCAATAATATATACTGGATTACAATTCCCAATGTATTCAGTCACATAACTTTATTAGTGAATTTTCACGAAACATCGAACATCCACATTAGAGTTATTCAGCCAACGCACAGAGGAGCACGGTGTGCGGTTATCCGTAGGAGAAATTATTAACGGTACATTCACCTACAACGTCAACTGATACATAATTGGGCTTCAATTAAAAAACAAGACAAACTATCTCTTAAAACATGTAATTATTTTCTTAGTTTCATCTTTGGACACCAGAAGATTTTTTTCTTGAGAAATACTCTCATGGCCATGTAATGCATTGAATTACAGAATTCGATAATCATCTTAATTATGTTAAGACGACTGAATACGAATAGGTGTGGACGAGCGGCTCAGACAATACCAGTCCGAAAAGAGAAAGAATGGAGGGATTGAAACCAAATTGAGACCGTGGAGAATACGCACGAATTTCTTGCTACATTCTATTCTCGCCAACATTACGATAGCATTTTGGTTTTCTAATTCAGTTTTATAGCCCTCATGAATAACCTTCATTGTAAGCATTTCGTTTTTCTCTAATTAAGTTTATTTTAATTTGGTTAAAGTCCTACAGTATATTTCCGTATAAGCATTCTCTATCGCAACCTACCTTATTCTGATCCTTCTCTCCATATAGCAAAACGCCTTCATCTCCCCATCTCATCACAACCTGTGTTGTTGTGGTATTCAGTCCTAAGACTGGTCTGATGCAACCCTCGATGCTATCCTATCTTGCGCAAGCCTTTTCATCTCCATATAACTAGCACAACCAACATACACCCTAATGTGCATTGCGTATTCCATACTTGGCCTCCCTCTTCTGTTCTTACCCCACACTCTTCCCTCTAATGCTAATTTTACACGACCCTCGTGTCTTAAAACGTGACCTATTAATCTAACCCTTCTGTTAGTCAACGTCCTCCATATTGTTCGCTTTTCCACTATTCTCACAACCTATCAATGCATAATGAGTTTATATTTGGTTCTGTTTGTTCCTCAACATGGCTTGAGTTTTTAAGGCACTTAATGAGCGAACTAAAAGAGCTAATATCTGACAATCTCGTGGTAATCAATAAGTTATCATTCACACTAAGGATCACAGATCTGATTATGATGGTAGAACAATTATAGACATTAAACAAAGGTATAAACTAATTTCTGAAATATTTAAAATTAAACAACACTATCAATAATTCAGAATGATACAAACTATTTGACTAGTATCTATGATACTATTTTATCTGCCAAACTTATTAAATAATATTTAAACTTTTCAATCTAATAACTTGTGTTGGTTCGAAAGTTTTTAGTGCACATGGCAAGTTCTTCTCTTCCGCGGAAACTTGAGAATTAAATTTTTTGTCCTTCAGTACGTGGTTAAATTTTTAAATTCACTATTTACTCAGCAGGCACTAAAATTTCCACTATACCATTTTCATTAGTACCACTAAAAGTAAGTGATTTGGAGTTCACCAAATCAAATAACGCAGAATTAATTTAAAACTGTTCATAAAAATTCGCCTTTCTTTCGTTTGGAATGAGTAATAATATTACAATTTACTTGTTCCTTAATTCTCTTGTAGGACTTTATTTCGGTCCTTTCCAACTGTTTCTTGATTCTAGTGCGAAAGTCGAACCAATGGCACGTGCCATCGGAAGTGTATGGTATGTTCAGTTTTATAGCACGACCAGCGAAATTTTAGTGTTTTTTTATGGTACATGAATCGATTCTTTTTAATGCACTACGCGTTTCCCCTTAGATTACTATTAAATCATCACAGTGTTTAACGGGATGTTTCAGTTAACCCTTTTATAATATAACTCGAGGGACATTCAATAATTAAAGAGACAAAATGATCTAGAAAGAAACAATGCATTTTGCAAAATGAAAATTTGACTACTCAACATAATCCACCACGAATATTAATATAACTGCCCCCATATGATTCACTCCAGTTCACTCGGCTAATGATATAGAGGGGAAAGGAAGAAGTCAGAATAGGAAATTGGAAAGCGGTTAGAGTAAAAATAAGTGAACCTAGATTAGTGGTTGGTGTGTCGCCGCACTCCAGTCAATTAAGAGTTGAATGAAGAATAAAGAGGGTTTAAGAAAAAGACTAAGATCAGTCTCCGCTGACACAAAGAGTTCTGCACAGAGGGTAGCCGTTCAAATCCCTCCACCTGATCAGGATGTTTCCTCCAATCAGAGCTTTTTGTGAACGGAATATTTCCCGCTCCGAGCTCAGCGGCGAGCAAGGCGTGCAGGGTGAACGTCTTTAATCTGCTGGCAGGTCACCCTGCGCAATCCCCAGCATATTTACTCAGCTACAATTCACCTGACCACATAGACCCCTCTAGATCATTAGCCGAGTGAGCTGGAATGTATCAGTTGGGGCAGTTATATTAATATTCGTGGCGGATTATGTTGAGTAGTCAAAGTTTCATTTTGCAAAATGCATTGTTTCTTTCTAGATCATTTTGTCTTCTTAATTATTGAATGTCCCTCATACTTACCTCTGCCAAACGGCTCCTATATGCATAATCGGATGACTTCACGGCCATGTCTCCAACTAAAACAAAACAGTACTAAGGTTACAGCATTTCAGCCTTCCTTTCTTAACAACTGAAAGTGAACTGGCTCACATTTCTTCCTCGATACAGCAAAGTAAATCAGGAGGCACAAGTACGATTACTGTCGGAATAATTGATGGAAAAGCAAGAATGACGTTTCAATGAAGCAGACTAATGATTTAAGAGCAAGTACTTTACTTGCTCGGCCTATATCTCAACATTATGGTGGACTTCCAAAAAGTTTGTATTAATGCGAACGTTTATATTCCAACATGAACATACAAATTTCCATTAACTCTCTTTTGTCTACAAAAGGAAGAAACGAAAAAAGTTCAAACGAAGGAAATTAGACGCGTCAACGAGAGAGGATAGAAATTCCCGGCAGAGAGGACCAGCTGCAAATATAAAGACAGAGAAAGAAGCTCGTTAGGCGTAATCGCTTTGTGGTGCACTGCAAAGATTGTCGTCTGCGTCAGGAATTATTCAGAGAGCGAACAGAAGCTGCTACAATGGCGACCTTAGTCGTTTTCATTTTTGCTGCTGGACTTTTTAAAACTGCCTCCCGGCAGTCGACTAGGCCTCATGTTTTCTTGATGAGATTCGATAACGAGGAGTGCGTTACAAAAGATTTCATGCGGGCAACATTCCCGATTATTAAATCCAGACCGAGATTACAGCAGTGTGTCCAAGTCATGGCCTCCCAGACTTATAGGTGAGAGTAATAGTTCAGATTGCAACACATCATTGTGGAACAACATGTAACCTGAAAAATGTCATTCCAGTTAAATAATTTGTAAGTATTAAAATATGTTTGATTGTATGCGAAATTTCAATCTAATTTCTTGCACGAATACTTTCAATCTAGATAATAACACTATGGTAGTAAGGAACACTGGAACCCATAGATGAGGCGGTGAAAAATACAAACCCAAATATATAATTAGTACATTTGGTTTCTAAGTTCATTGGCGACAATTTCGATGTTATTGAAGGTCAATATCAGCCTCTAACGGCATATGGAGTGCGAAGCAATGAAACGTTTTCAAAAAATTACCCATATTAAGATCAAATCCATTTTTCCTGTCACTGAGATGAAAAATTACTCTTCAAAGGCCACGTTCAGCACCTTCAACATAAGGTCCAAATGAAAATGGATTTCTTTTAAAATGTCCAAAATGAAATTAATAGGAATATATTCTGTTATTTCAGGCTTTGCCAAGTAAATGGATAAAAATTCAGTAAGCAACCCATCAGCCTCGGCTGACGTAGAAGGTGTTATTTGGTTGTTCACTGAGTTTCATAGTCAAATTCAACATCTTAATTCAGATAAAGTTTAGTCCTCGTCAAAATGGGAGAGAAAATATTTGTTGAGACGAACAGTGACGTTTACCATTACAGTTAAGACGCATGCTCTATCCCCCTGCAGTATGCGGCGGGAGTAGAAGAAATTATTATAAGATATTCTAAATCACCATTCGCTTAGTGATTAACTTCTTTCCCTGGCTGAAAATATAAGTTTAAAAAAAATAAATATTCCAGAAACGCCGGCCAATCAGGTACAAACTATTTAAAATAAAAATTAATGTATATACCACTTATTCGATTGGTATGAAATTTTGGGTAGTTGACGTGCTCACCCAGAGAATTTCTATCGATCTGTCAAAGATTTAGGTTCCTTCCTTCCCCTTTTAGACCAAAAATAGTGTCCCCCATCACAACAGTTTCAACTATTGTAGGGCGAAGACAGTGAAAAGGAAATTTTTCAATAACGTGACCCATTTGCTGATGGTTTAGTCACGTGTTGACAAAGATTACTGTTGAATTAAATACTGTAGATGGCGAATATATACGAATTCGCGTGCATCGCGGGAACCCAGCTATATAAAATAAACAACAAGCTTAATTTACTCCACACACTTAATTTAACTGTAATTGTTTGTAATACGTCTTATGTATGGTTTAATAAATAAAAAGACGCCAATATGTCAGCATATAAATTTATCACTATTTATTCAAAAAGCGACGCATTGTCTCCTTTATTGAGACTTCCTCAGGAGTAAAATTTGGCAATTCATCCTATTTACTCCTTGACTCCTTCAGCCGAAAATATTATTGAATTTACATGTGAAGAATTATTTAATAAAGGATTATACTGTAAAAGACAGGCAAGTTGATAGAAGAAGTATAGGTAGGAGAGGGTGAAAAATATTAAGGTAATAGTTAATAGAACAATAAAAGCAGAAGAGAAATTATATCCTTGGCTTCGAACAATAAAGAATCCTAACTAATGGCAGTGTAAATCAACTACAGATCCATTAAGTAATTCATTAATTGAAAAGATCTCACCAAACAATAGAATACTTTTATTTTTTAATAAATACTATATGTTTATTTGTGATAATTGTATCCATAATTTGACTGTTAAATGTTTTTATTCAGGAATACGATGAAGTTTACTAAAAATAAATACAATAATTCATTTTTTATATTCGTGGCACTATCTTAACCCCCTTCACTCCATTTTCTCAAAAATTATTTTGAATATGTTAAACAAATATTAATTTTCCTGAAACGAAGGCCAAAATATGAACTTTAAATATTATTTGCTCGGCATTCCTAATTCGGCCATCACGCTGAGGTATCCGCTTAGGATTATTCAGGTTGAGTCCAGTTCAATAAAATTCTGAAATCAGTATACCAACGTACAATACAAATGGGTACCTATGGTTATTTTCTGCTTATCAAATAAATTAACACTGGCAAAACGATTTTTTATATTACTTTAATACGTTCTAAGAAGAGAGTGTAGAGCTTGGCAAATATTATCATTAGTTTCTGAATAACCCATGAAATGATTGGTGAAATATTATTGTATTAAAAATAATATTCCGTGATTATTAATAGTTTCCATCGGGACCAATCCAGAAATTATGTAAAATCCTAGTTTTTAGATTTTCACATTCCAAAAATACAGAGCGAACGTACTCGAGCAAGCTCAATCGAATTCAAATATGAACGATCTTTATTTGATAAATATTGGATCAAGCAGGCGCAACGGACAATATTCATTTAAACATCGGAATGGAGAGACCAGTCGTCACCGTTTACTGTGTTGAGGTTTCAATCTGCTCTGTACACACGTGGGATATACTCTTTCAATCTGATTTAAAATTACAAATCTCTCTTTCATGTGTAAAATAATATATCTTTCGTGAAATAATTCTTCGTGTAATGGGCTTTCACTGCACCGTATTTTATTATAAAGAGATGGCGAATTGAGACACTGAAAATTCCCCATCACAGGTACCAGTAAGGCTAATGTATTGTTCATTTTTACATATGACCGTAACTCGCTATAGCCGGGTTTTCCTCGTTATATCTGGTTTTTACAAAAAAATGAAAATGGTCTTTGTAACAGGATTCTCATTATAACCAACTATATTTTATATCTTACAGAAAATTACAAACACCTCTTTAATTAAATTATAGAGTAGTTAACTACTTCTCCACTTACTCATAGCATATTACTTAATTAACGAGGCGTCTAGACACATTTAAACATATTTAATGAATTATTATGTTTATATTGTTCCACACAGTATTGAATATTTTCAATTATTTTCATAAAATAATTTCTCCTGATTTCTGCAAGTATTTGTTCCTGTGGGAAACATTTTGGCAATAACGTCGTAATGTCCAGTCGGTTATTGATTCATTGACTGTACTAAAATTTGATCAGAAATTGTACTGGATTAATTCCGCATAACGCATTGGTTAGTAAACTAATTGTGCCGGTCTCTCAATAGAATAAATTATTATCATTGTGATTGGCATTTATTCCGGTTGAATGGTGAAACTTGGTGGGTTAGTGGTCGATAACGCATTATTGTAGATGATCCTCCAATCACGCAGCAGACATCCAATAACCCCCGTGCGTAGAATACTTTATTTGTCATTTCGCTGTTCTCGAATGTGTCAGCCAAGTGGGCATAAGCCACAGTTAGGATGAGAACTTTTTCCTTCGTAACGTTTCAAATTTTCAGAAGCTTATTTGTGCAATATGGATACAGTGGCCTTGTATTCACATCGCGAAATTATTTACAGCTTTAAAAATGTAACAGGATTCACATCTCGCCTAGTCGGCTCGTGATTACAATTTAATGTATCTTTCTTCCAAAAATATGCGATAATACAAGGAGGGAAGTAATAATTAAAAGGAATGTTTGTTGAAATTTTTACGGTTTTCATCATTGTATTTCTTTCTAAAATTTTCAGGAATGATGGAAACAGTTTTTCTGTTCCTTTACTGAAACTTATCATAAATACATGGTGTCTATCACTTCTTATTTTTTATCATAATAATTACAGAAAACGAATTAAAAGTTCCTATCGCCATTGGTAATCAGTACCAAATTATGAAATAGAATATGCTGCAAGAGAAACAATCCTAAGAATCGGTTCAACGACCAAGCGAGACCTGGACAACTACTTTAAATCTGAGCATTGAGAAGAGCAGATAGAATAATAGCTTGAGTTTTTAATATGTCGAAAACAAACAATTAAAAATGGTAATTAATTTATTTTATGTTTATATCAAAATATGAGCCCTCATTAGGTTAGCAATGAAGATTTAATATATATATATATATATATATATATAATTGTAGAACGTTGTTAGAGGAAAGCCAAAGATTATGCAAGATATAAAGTAAGAAATATAAATAGTTAAAGGTTGGAATAATACAAATCCTGCTCAACAAATCAGTGACAACTTTGACATCAAGAAAATTAGAGTTATCATGAACGTGTACCATTTCAGAATCTAACCTAGATTTGTAATTTCTTTGCTTATCTATAATTTGGTAGTTATCTCCATTGAAAGTATGATTATCTGAAATACGTTTGAAAAGCACAAACAATTTATGGAAACTTTATATTACGTCTACGTTCGTAATAGCTGGTAATAATGACTCATTTGGTTTCACCAATATATGTTTTTTGATTGGTACACTATGGTATAAATTTTGTTTTTATCAGCATGGTCTTTCAAATTATAATTCTTTTACCTTCCAGTTACTTATCTAGAATAAATCATTCCTGCAAGATTAAACAGAAAAAACATAGGACTGATAAAGGAAAATTTTCATTTGTAAATATGACAATTCGGGATGTGAATGGACTACCTCTAAGATGCTAGTGCACTACAAACAGAGCATAAAACAATTATTAAAAAATAGCTACCTAAGATATGGATTATTTAAAAGAGGTTACGTTTCATATTAATAACATGATATTTAAGTCATTGCAATGAAGTGACGTGAATAGCAAAGAAAAAAAATGGGAATAATTCTATTTAAGTTTAGATGTTTGTCGTACAACTACAGGTTCACATATTTCACGTTTGTAAGAAAAAGTAGAAT
>CM067376.1:96460602-96464098 GCA_034510155.1 Eucriotettix oculatus
TTTGTTTACTAGTTTCAGATGTGACCTAACTTTGCTGTTTTTAAAATAAATACGAGATACTGCATTTTATCTCTAACCTGTTTGTTTTCTACAAACTAATTAAGAACGATCGAGTACCTCCGTTATATTTTACCTGACGTTTCAAAATACAAGGTATGCTGAGAAAGTAAGTTGACTGGGATCGTAATGGACTGCAGTTTTATTTTTTGGTTGGGGTTGGAAACACAAAGTGGTTGAGGGGGATCTCCTCACAGAGCGAGTATCGCAGTAAAACGGTAGTATGTAAATTGACCTTGAGCAGTTTAGTGAAAAAGTGCGAGTCACGTGCTGTGATCCGCTTCCTACTCGCGTAGTAATTTTCGGCAAAACGGTTTACGGCAAAGGTGTTATGAACAGAACAAGTGTTTTTAAGTGGTTCAGGGACAATTTTGGACAAAAATAATATGGCCTTAATTTTTTAGGACCGAAATGGAAAAGGGTTTGCACGATAACGCCTGTCCTCACGCAGCCTTAGCCACCAAGGCGCTCTTGGACTCATTTGGATGGGATGTTTTTAACCACCCGGCGTAACCCTTAACTTGGCGCCTCCATATAATCATTTTTCACCTCCCTGAAGGCACACATTGGTGTAATATAATTTTGAACCGCCGCGCAGGATAGAGATAGATGTTCTGAAGTAGGAGAAGGAGCTGGCGGGAGATTTCTTCGAGGAACGCATAAAGAAGCTCGTACCATGGTTCACCACATAAATTGAACAGGATGGCGATTATGTGGGAAAATATTCAACAAGTGTACAAACAATATCCTTTAATTTTCTTAAATACACTTTTTTTAAAGAAATATAAATATCTGGTACACTTACTCGTAATAGTATGCTTTAGTAACCAAAGACCGTGCCGACCCGCCGTAAACCCAACTTGAACCAAATGTCACCGCTTATCCTACCAGCCACGTACATGAGCACCAGCAGAACAAGAATGTCTACCAATGAATGATTTCACTTTCTCCAATTCTAACTCATTTGTTCATCGACGGCAGTAGTTTGGATATTAGATCCAAGCCGGCTCAACGTGTAAGAACACTGAACTGAACAACAATTCTTCAAGGTGATATGACGCTGCGTCACCGTCATCAACCGCCTACTTACTCGGATAAAAACTCGTTGAGATCTTCTATTGGAAGCTCGAGGTCGAACAAAGGGAGTGGACTGCAATTTCTTCAATGTTCAAGCGATAGAATGGGATTTCGTGAACGTTAATTGTGGAGGGCAGAGTATGTCCCATAAAAATTGGCGGCAATGTAATCTCTCGGTTCTCATCATCGGCAATGTAATACGCTTCATGAGGGTGATCCTGAAACAGGCAACTCCCTTTTCGTAGCATAGGAAGTGAATTTACAATGGGGAATATGGAAGGAAGAGCAAGGTAGCCAAGGGTTACCTAGGATCTCCGGGCTATAGTTTAAGTATCCTACCCAGTGTTTCGCCTAAAGAGATACAGGGAAAACGCAAGAAAACCTGCGTCAGGTAGGTCGGGCACTGGTTACTATTCTCACGCCCTTCCGAATAACAGGAGACGAGTTTGCTGTGATTAGTAATATAAACGAGAGAATAAACGCTTGGTGAACGTTATACAAACGTACAATTCAAACAATATATACACCAAATTTTTTGGAAGTATTATATTTTCGCTTCGGAAGAAAGAAAGAGTAAAGAAATGAGAAAAATATCAAACAATGAGTTGGACGCCACTCATAAAAAATATTAACACGTATATCATGGTGAAAAATTGAAAGACGCTAAGTACTGGAAGACGATAATTTAAATTTGGAAGAGCCTTCTCTACCGGTCCATCCCTACTCTTAGATTACACTTATCCCAGGACCAGAAATGCTAGCACCTCCTCGAGAGGATTGAGAAAACAACCTGACAGAGTCCAACCCTTATGTGTGAGCCTGTATACTATCTAGTAGAACAGTAACTGGGCCAAAGTTCGACCGTCTTCCATAATTTTTCGCTGAAGACTCTGGTCGACCACGTGGTACTCTTTCGATGACAGTAATTTAGCCCTGAATTTTGTAATAGAAGGGCGAAATAGAACCGTTTGTAACTTTACGGCAATTGTGACCTAGATAACGACCTTAGAAATTTAAATGCATATTTTGCATA
Source organism: Eucriotettix oculatus (assembly GCA_034510155.1). NCBI lineage: Eukaryota > Metazoa > Arthropoda > Insecta > Orthoptera > Tetrigidae > Eucriotettix > Eucriotettix oculatus. The sequence goes on from CM067376.1 coordinate 96,462,770, forward strand.
TTATGAAATACTGGAACAGAAGGACAACACACGATCAATGTAACCATTAATTAGTGTTTTTAAAAATAGTAAAGAGAAAGAGATAATCTGTTATTACAGAGAGACAAGACAAGGTTCAGACGAACTAAATTTGTTATTCAATCTTAAGCTACATTTTGTAGAATCAATGCAAAGAAATTATTGCAAAATAAATTAGTATCAGTACTGTTTTGGAGAAGATACTGTTACACTGTCAAAGAAGAAAAGGTGACTAGAAAAATGTATAGTACATGTTCGGTCAAAATATAAACATATGAAGATATATACGGTAATAATTCGTAGCAGCCACAAACTTTATGTAAAATAATTAGTTTTGATGCAACGTGAGAAGTGAAATAATTATTACTTTCAGGATTGTTACCCAATGGCTGACGAAGAAAATGAGGCATCAAAATAATACATTATTCGTCATATTTCAAGAAGAGAAACGTAGTAGTCGAAATTGAAATTGTATTACGTAAAACATATCTCACGGTTCATGTGTGGCATACAATATTGTTTGAATGTAAACGAGGAAAATATGAAAGTCCGAAAGAAGTAAAACTGGAATCTTTGTAAATGTTTTAGTAACTTTTTTGTTAAATATTAAATATAGAGTCTTAGGGAGATAGAGGACGGAATACAATGAACTCATAAGTATTAACCGTTACTTCACATACCTACATATTATTGCGAATTTTAAAAATCTTGTCTAATTTGTTTATCTTTTTGTGTCCACGTTGTTAGAAATAAAAATTCTTATCAAAAAATTTTTCATATTGTCACATACCCAGTTTCAGGTATCGGGCTTATGAGAAATGATAAAATTTTACCGACCTTAAATTAAGAAACGATATAATACACAGCCAGCCTCATTTGAAATGACAGTCGGTGACTTTCGTACAGTCAGTTCATTTACTTTCTTTGAAAAAGCATCGAATGTTCTGACTGCGTTCGCAGAGGATGTTGCTAAGGAAACTTCTAACGACGCTAATTTCTCGTATACAGACACGTAAAGAGCATTTCCAAAAACAGTCTTAATGAGACTTCCCATTTCTTAAAAATATAAATAACCATGTTGATGGAGTAAAAGAGCATAAAAACGTGCTAAGAGACGCTTTACATTATTTCACCACCCTCACTTCATACGAACATACTCAAATGAAACTTTATGAGAGATTTTAAAACTCCGGTAGACTTTATATACCTCACAGAAAACCCAAAAGATTAAAATTATGCAAATGAATCCCGAACACAAGACTCGATCCTAAATCTTAACCTCTGTTATAGAATACAAAATAAAGGAGTCAA
>CM067376.1:96464198-96487984 GCA_034510155.1 Eucriotettix oculatus
ATATCTCCCATTGCCATAGTATGGCGATTTTCTCTAAATATACCCACACTTTCAATGAACAGTAGGTGCCACGCCTGCACAACTAATTAAACAATAACTATTGAAAATACTGGAATTGCATCACTATTAGTTTCCTGCTTACTTATTTTTCACTCGAGCAGGTAATTTTATGTAATAACAGATAGGCTATACGAATAACATAAAATAGAAATGTCATTTATCGTTTCTAGGTAAAATTTTGAACTTTTGACATTGCATTAATAACCCGAAAATCTTTCATACTAACTTATAATTTTGAAAATCATTAAAACAGATTAATGAAATTCAAAATTAAATATACGGCATGCGCTGAATTACACTTGGAAGAAAGAAATTGCCTTTCCTGATAATTAATAATGTATTGACTTGGAAGTACGTGTGCTTATTTCGATGCGAAAAAAACAGACATAAGTTTCTGTGTAGCAGAAACACTTATTACGTAAATATTTATTCGTGTGAAACGTAACAACTGGAATAAGTGAAACCTCCCCACGCAGATAAACGTAATAGCAATAGGATGGAAGCGTCGACAAAGATGACAGACCTGGATTCCAGGTACCTTTCCTACACAATGTCCATGATGAGACAGTCTGGTTTATGGCCACATAAGCCGAAAGGTGAGTGAGGCTATTTCACGCTCGGAAGTTTAAAGAAAAACATTAAAAATCACCGCAATGAGGAAGAATACTTTCTTAATGTATTACAGATATGTGCTTTGATTTCAAAAGATAATACACATCACACATTTCTAAATTAACTTGTAAATAGTTCTCACAAAGAATTACTTTCGCTGTCATATCATACATGCCACACAAACGACGTTCAGCAATATATACTGTGATGCTCCATGGTTTTAATATATTTAAGTTAGGTCGGGTGGAGGAATTATGAATTTAATTACGAACGGGGTGTGATTACAGTGAGATATTCGAGGGCTATATAAAAAACCTATAACTTTTAGACTCAAATTAGGGAAGGTTAGAAATAATAATTTCTAATAGTAAATTAACAAAAAGAATTTAATTTCATTTGAATTTTAGTTGACCCTCCCTGGCTCAATCGGGAACTTGAATATATTTAATCTCAGGGAACTACTACTTATCAGTGGGTAAATTTTTCAAAAAATATGGGAGGAAGCGAGAAAACTTTAAATAGACGCGACCAGAGGTGATAAAACAATAAGGTCGTACCAACTACAACAAGGCGTTGTCGATGGTCCAGGTTGCGGGTTGTCCCGTGACTGCTAGTTGAAGTGTCTGCACGTCAGTCCGTCGTCGACTAACACATGAATTTCTATAGCTTCTGCTGAATCATCTGCTCTGAAGTTTTAGTTGGGTGAATGGTTCCGTGATACTGAGGCAGATAACTGAATTCGGTTGCCGTAATTGTTTGAATTTTTTTAAGGTTGGCTCCAAAAATACGTCCGAAATATTTGTCTAAAATAGCCCCAAAATATATTGTTTAACTGCCTCTTCTCTCCATGTGATCGCTGGTTTTGATGCGCAGGCTCCACCACTGTACTAAAAATTTCTCCTCGAGGGCTTACGATTTCTACGCCGTCCTTATGGAAGGGTGTGTCCTTCATATTTTTGGGCAGTTTTTTTCATCGTTCTCTTGGTGTACAGAGGCGTAACAAATTGACCCTAATTCTTCTTTTGAAGGAATTTGTCCGCATTGTTTCTGTTTTCGGACTCTCGGGGTAAAACACTTCCTTTGTTTAACCGTTAACAATATAGACCGGCTGAAGGTCCAGGCGCCAGGTCAACTCTTGTTTACCCGGGGTAGATTCCTGGTGATTACTATCTGTCACCACATGTCTTCAGCATTCTGGCCTTCAAGCAGCCTTGTCTAACCAGATTTTTCCGAACCTTAATGTTTCCGTTTTCTGGCCGATAAGATGACCGTAATTCGTCATTTTAAATAACCAATCACGTTCAATCATGGTCCCGACTTCGTCTAGAAAATTTATATTAATTTTAATGTCATACACAATCGCGTACCACAATATATATATATATATTATTGATATGTATAACTGTGAAATTTTTACTATTCCTTCACCGCATTTTACACAACGTTTCTTCGTTATAAAACAATGCAATCCCCTGCGCCAAAATTTCAAATATATATATATATATATATATATATATATATATATATATATATATATGTTCTTTATAAGGTAAAAGTAACATAGCAAGCCGGAATATTCTTTAACTCCTTAAGGTGCAGGAATTTTTTCAGATAAAGGGACTACTTTTATTTGTTTAATATGCAATGTGTATTTTGGACTTCCACTAGGGTATTGAGAACATTCTAACTCAAAATACCGGAAATATTTTCCACTTTCCTTAGTTCGCCGGGATTTTTTAGACTCTGTTAAGGTTTTGTGAATGTTTTATGTAGACTGAGAATTATTGACTTCGTTAAGATACCGTCAGTCATCATACTGATTAATTTGAAGCTAACCCCAACCGGTATAGGTCGTCATGTGCCCATCAAGGATTTTTGTCAACTAAATCATGCATTGACCAAAAGATTAATGTCGATTAATTCATTTTCAGATAATTTACTCCTTTTAGTTTTCATAACGAACGACAAACACTTTTTAAAAATATTCTCTACTATTGATAAAACATAATGTAGTTTATTATTTAATAATCCACAAGTTTAAACGTACGTTAATTTGCTTCCAAACAGAGTAGAAGACTTTCTTCTGTAATACAGGTTCATTATTTTTGTTCTGTTAAATCTGTATACAATGTCTCCCAGCCATTAATAAGCCTACCTTTAAACTCTCCAATTATTGAATATTTCTCATATTAATTGGAATATTAAGAATAGTGCTGTTTCTTGAGAGCTAAATCGTTCAATATGACCTTTACAGATCTAGTATCGTTTTTTTCTACAAGGTCAAAACGGCTCCCATTTGATAATGGTTATAGTAATTATTATTTAATCGTATCTTTGACCATAATTTTAGAATACTTTTACTGGCTTTAGTGTACCGTTTTATATATTTTGTTAAGAAAATATTTTTATTGTACTAATTATATATTTTATGTTAGTAAAAATTTTATTTGAAGAAAATTTTAAAGAGCACTTATAAATAATTGTGAACTAGTATCTTTCAATGTGTTTATTAAATTTATGTAAAATGATAATCCAGTGATTGAACAGCCGTTCGTCCAATGGTAATTGGTCTACAACTTTTCCTTCACATTTTACAAAACTTTAAATTTAACCTGTTTAAGACAATAGCACATCTTATAAAGTGTACACTACCAGTAAATTAGCAAGGTAGAACAATAGTTTTTCTTCAATGGCTGCAGTGATTGTATATTTTACCAGTTAATGAACTACTTTCTTGTTTCACTTTTTCATAATTTTTAAAACATCTTACATAAAATTTATTTATTTGAAAAGAACAATGGAATTAGATCATGATGAATATTTAGAACAAATAAGATTTCAGTTGGTGAGAAAGATGCAAACGCAGAAATCGTTTCAACAAAGAGTTCAGATTTTGATTATGCAAGTAAAACCATTTTATTTATAACAGCTGAAAGCTTCATTCACGCAGTAGCGATAAATAATAAAAAGAATAAAATGATTGTCAGAGTTTCATACTGTGTAACGTCGTCAGAATGGGAAAGAGATCAGAAAATAAAGAATCAATAGAAAAAAGCGAAATTGCAAAAAAAACTGAAAGAATGAATAAGCAAACAAAAAAAGAAAGAAATCTAATAATAAAATATTAATAACTATTTCGTGCAGAAAATGATATCTAAATATATTTAGAAACTAAATGAGAATTATGAATAGACAAGTAATTCCAGATTATGAACATATTAGTAAGCATTCTTGTAAATAACACCTGATTGAATGTTCATAAAGTCTTCTGTGGTGGCACGAGAAGTGTTCGAGCTACATCAAGGAAGGAGAATACATTTACCAAAATTGTGTTCTCATGTAATTATTTAATATAAAACTTGCTTTTGTTAATTTTATATTTATGTAGGTTCAATATTTACATGCATGTGTTTCAAAGTTTTTACTTTCAATAAGTTTTTAATTATAGTAACAATATATGATAAATTATTTTATTAAAAACTCTTATTCGTTAAGACTTAGGAAGCCAGATGTACTTCATAAAATCTACTCATCGTGAAGTTAGGAATTTAGAATTACTATGTTTTAATAGCCACGTATTTAATAGGCTACAATTGTTGTAAATGTTTAAATTATTGTTTTGAAACGGAAATGTATATTAATAAACATGTCCATGTATTTACAAACATATATTCTATATTTCGTACAATTTAAGACCTTTAATGTTTATTGCTTTCCACGTTACTAATTACGTTCATTTATTGAACTTGTGGTGTTCATTTAGACGATTTCGTTGTATTTACTACTTCCATGTGTTTTAATAAATTTATTCCCACCTATATCAAGCTATCATTAGCAACAAAAGTGGTATTGACGAAGATAACAGTTCTGCAAACAAAGTACGAACAATCTGAATAGAAAAATGTTCATTCATTGAATTTTCACTCTATGCACCGTCTTGTCACCTAAATTCCGATCACGCACGTATCTCTTATTTGGTCTCTTCTAATTATATATTTGCATTCCTGAAATACTTCCACTCAATAAGGATTCTAATTAAACCATAAGCTTGTGTTTAATTTTGCAGAGTATTTGAGGGGCATTGTGGCTGTCCTGTCCTTGGTAACGTGTGCATTGATGTTCATACCATGTTTGGATACATCAAACATCGACGAATTCACCTTCTTGCTGGCGTCAATGGTGAACACAATTATCGTGTCTCTTAAGATTCTGTTTCTCAAGTCGTACCAGTTCCGAGGAGAGTCGATGGTTCGAAACATGCAGAACAATTGCAGCCGTTTGGCCGACGAGTTTCCGGAGTACAAAAGCCTCTTGGAAGAGAGGGAGAGCCGCATGAAGAAAATTACCAAGATCCTGATGACTACAATGCTGGTTGTCTTTGGTAGTTGGATGGTTATACCCATCCTTAACTCCATAGGCGTCATTACGGGTATGAAAGCAAAAACATTATATCGTTATTTACTTCTATATTATTAAGTAGTTTAATTATAATTTTTCTGCATTAGTAATTTAATAAACCGTCTCCTGCATCACACGTATTATGGACGCACAGTTGTCTAATGTAGGGGGATGGTAGATGAATTATCATGTAATAATCTTACGCTTAAATCCATCTAAGTACGCACTTGTAACACAGAAGAACCCTCCCGAGTTTAATTCGTATTTTCGGACAAAATAAATCCATAAAATTAAACGAGAAGCTTCGGAGACAGGCGGGGAAAATACGGAAATTCCTGGATAAGAGAGATGCCAGCCTGCTGCGAAGATCCGTGCATTGCTAACTAGGTGCAGGGATTAGAGATGATTTGTCACCAACGGATCATAACCCATTAAATTTTTCCGACTAGGGAGAGAAGAAATGCAGTTAGAGTACGTTTGAAGTGGGAAAGAAGTAAAAGTCGGGAGAGGAGAGAAGTATAAGTGTTGGTCGAAAGATGTAAGGAATAAGTATTTAAGAAGAGAAAGGAAGACGCTTTCAATAATTTTTCAAAAGAAGACACAATCTTTACAACAAAATTATGATATCCCAGCCGAAACTCTCTCCTGAGATGCGAACATCTCTGCTGAGACTAAAGACTGGATTTCCTCATCGCTCGACGTAGCAAAAATCTCCTGATTTCCACCTGCCGCGATCACATCCTGTGAGGAAGGGATCGCCACAACTTGCTGCCTGCCGTCGTAGAAATCTACGAGGAATTTCCAGAATGCATCCTTGATACCTGGACGAGAAGGTTCTGAAACGAGTGATAAACGAAAAACAGGTTAGTCTTTCCGACTCAATCATAACAAGCAAGATCCCTGATATCTGTTGCATCCCTCCCCCACAGTAATTAACCCTGAAAAGTCTTATATATAAGATACCCTGAACTAAGCAGTTGCTATTTTAACATTTAAATATCCCTAAATCCCACTTTGTTGTATATAGTGCAGGAGCCAAGTATGAATTCGTGTTCAATAAATATATAAATAAAATAAAAATTTATAAAATTTTCGAATTAAATTTGGTTCATATTAAAATAATTAGCCCCCCTTCCTATCAACACACGCATATTGATGGTTGAAATAAGAATTTCTCAAAGTATTTCAATCATTAATCCATGCTAGCGAATTACTCTTATTCATTAATACTATGCTTAAAAATTCCTTTGTTCGACGGCCTTGAGTTTTGTAGGTCGTGTTCCACATGTGGTCAGTTTACAGTGCGGTAACAATGGCTGTCACATAAATTTCAGTAGAATATAGAATTGATGAAGATACGGAACGTCACCATACTACCCATCAATAACAACTGAGGAGACAGATATCTTATCCACATGACCTAAGGTATCGCACTGTAACGTGAAGAACCCTGAGTATAGAAACAGTTACGTTAGCAATGTGTCAAGCGTTGTTTCAGCTATATCATAGACAGGAGTGCCTCAAACCTAGGTGTAGCCATGATGTAACCAGGACGCAGCAATGGCAACAAGTCAGACGAACTCTGTTTCTGTATACAGAATGATGATGGCCTCATTCAACCGTAACACTGTTTTTCAATAGGACAAAGCACGACCGCCCGTTGTCGTAACCTTCTTCGTGCCGGAACATGTTCAACTGTTGTCCTGATCTTTCACCATTTGAAAAATCTTGCCAATGGTTGCCGATTGACTGGCACGCCACTACTGGTCAGTCAATGAACAGTGGCAAAGTGTTGAAGCTGTATGGACTGGTGTAACCTTAAATGCCATTGAATCTCGGTTGTATTCCATGCCTAAGCGGTTAAGTGCCGTTATTGCAACTCTGGGTACTGATTTATCAGGATTTATCCTCCAAATTACCTGAAATGTAATTACTTGTTCGTTCCCATTATAAGATGTTGTCCATTAATATAGTTCTGTTATTTTCTTTCCTTTCTAGTGTAGTTATTTTAATGGACAGGTGATGTATATCAATTTGAACCTATTTATCTTCTGAAAACAATAATATAGTTAGACATATTCAAAGTACAGCTGTTATTTTTCATCTGAATCGTGAAACTGAAAGACAATTTTTTGAAATAATTAGTTATCCACACCAAACTGACTCCCAACATGCAAATATATGAATATATACTGATGGTACAGGAGACTTAATGATTTTTAGATTTAGTCTCCTAATTGAACTGAATACAAAAATTACCTTTAATCGATTGTATTTTATTCAATGTACAATATTAATTTGACACTTTCTTTTCATATTAATTTTCAAACATTTAATATCAAGAACAGAAAAAATACTTTCAAATGAAGCTCAGCTTTAAATGCCAGTAAACTGAACTAAATAATCAGAATAGAAAACATCTCAACCGGAACGGGAATCGAACCCGAGTCCTCAACTCGACAGACCGTGGCTCTACCAGCAGAGCTGTCCTCCTGTTTTTTTTTAACATTTGCTATATATATATATATATATATATATATATATATTGTATTTGTTATATACTACGGTGAGGGGGTAAATTAAATGATTTACACAATGATTATAAATTAATAAAAATGGATATATTATAATAAAATAGTTGATACGAAGTTGCTCGCTATCTCAGAGAGTTTATAGGGCCTCCTCTCAAGAATTAAGCAAGCCAGCTACTTAAAAATTAACAGAAATAAACATTACATTTGAAGATAAAGCGTATAAAATAATGAGCAAGTTTTACATAAGCTTAACCCAACATATTGGCTGCTTATTTTCTCCTTCACACTCTGCACACTTTGCCACGTGCCCTCACTATATACTGGTCAGCCCTTTGTTCCTCTATCACTTGTCACGGAATTCACGCTGCTTCCTCCATCTACACCCAACAGCACCTACATCTTCGTACCTTGACCTCTACCATCACTCTCTGAAAACACAATAAATTGGTGGGCGTCCACCAGACACCGTTCTAAATATGTACGTCACATGCTCACTCTAGTCCTCCAAAAAAAGTGGTATTAACTCCACTACACCCAAAACTCGTCTTAATATGTACTTAATACAATCGAAGGTATTGCGTAAAATTGATTTATATACTCGTATAAACTTCTTCTCAATTATACGTGCTCTCTCCTCTATCACTTTCGCTGCTCTTCAAAATTGTACGTCCGGACTCCTCCACAACCAAGCCCGTTCCCCAAAAATATACGCACTCCAAGACCATACTCTGAGGTCGAACGGCAAACACGTCCGTTCTCCTCTGTCTCACCCCGCTCTCTCCTAGAAAGCACTTTCTTGCCTACGCCATATTGCTTCAGTGTGGTCACCTGATCCCATCCACCAATCGCAAGTCTTTAAAATCCCGCGTAACAGCGGCCATTCCAGGGTCAGTCACGTGCCACTCGCATGCAAAGCATAATTTTTTTCCTCGCTGCTCGCGTCAGCCAGCGTCGTCACCAGCTCAACAATCAGTCTGCTTCTGTTTTGGCGCGCAAGTCCCCAAACAAATCGCAGCTTGCAAGCTACATTCCACGCTCAAACTTATAAACTCACTTAATTAACAAATTTTATTAATTAAAAAACTAAACTCTACTATTAGCAGCCTTACTTAATAAAGATAAAACGAGGTATCAGGGTTTTCATCACAATATACTGTTTTAAATATTATATTTTATAATTGACTCAAATATAAAATATTAACTTATAACTCTATTTTAATTTCCAATCATTTAACAGATCTTATCGGTATGATGCACTGAGAGTCTGGATATGGGTGAATAACGCTTTCACTTCAGATTGTGTGATCCATCACCAAGCATCATTTTCCTCTTAGTATATGAAAAATGACTTTTCACACTCATGATCTTTAAATTTTCAGTTTTTGCGGTCTGTACATGTTGCAGCCTCGGGGGCTAGTTTGCCAATTAAGTTATGGTACCCATTGGACTTGAGCCAACGTCTGTACTTTACACTCGCAGTTCTACATCAGATGAGTTTCATGGTAATCTGCGCGCTACCGTACATCATGGTCAACATGATCTACATTACATTTATTTCCCTCACATGTGGACAACTAAAGATCGTCAGCCTGGGACTGATGTCCCTCGACAAGAATAATGTGCACAGGAGACTTCCTTTCTGCGCCGAGACCCACGGCTCGATCTTATCGTGAGTATATTTTAAGAGTAATTTTATTACTATCAAAGTTCTAGCATGAAATTTAAGAGGTTTAGAGTACATTAGCAAAAATAAAGTGGAGAGAAAATAAAAAATTATTCACCATCTTCTATGAATGAGTGAAATGACTTTGACGATACAAAGCCTAATGCAGAATCTATTTTTATGTAATAACTAATTAACCGTTCTCCGTGAACGGATCTTAGAGTTACTCGAGAAACAGTTCAAGACACATTCAGACCAGATATCTGTCTCCTATAACACCTGATGTACTCTAACGAACAGATACATCTGCTTGGGCTTTGGTGGCGTGAAATCAAAACAAAGGAGACAGCGGTTGACACTTGGGCAATAAAACCTAGACTCGGCGTCTGGGCTCGGGAATTTCCCAAAATTTTGTGAGAATCGGCGATCGGGTTGCGAGTTTTCCCCAAGTGTAACCATGGATATTATTGGAGGAGATCCATCCTTGCCACCTTGGTGAAAACAAGCAGCCCGGTCGCCGATTCTCACTTAATTTTGGGAAACTCCCGAGCCCAGACGCCGATAGATGTTGCAGAAGTGGAGACGAGGTTTTAAAGAGGCAGAAGGAGACATTTTGGCAAGAGATTGGTGGCGACATCAGATTGGTAGAGAGACAGATTGATAGAAAGTGAATAAGAGAGATTGGTGGTCAAGAGCGGTGAGATGGAATTTTGAGACAGATTTTGAAGGAGATTGTTGGAGAGCGGTGACGATCTGGAGAATGACGAGGAAGGCGCTGGAACCTGCACTAAGACGATTAGGTAAATTACTGCATCTAGAACTCTTTGTAATTTTCTGTTTGCTACCAGATCCGAGTGGTCTAGTGTAATAAAATATCTGTTCTATGAGAAGGCCCATAAAGTGCGACCCTGAGATGAGTCTTAAAATTTTTAGTGTTTAAGAAATTAATATAAAACATTTTGTAAATATAGGTGTAGTTATTATTGAAAATAAGTGCCGGCGTAATTATTGAAACTATTAAAAATTTGTAATTATTATTGTAAATATATTCCGATTTGTTAAAGTAAATTATTTATTGATATTATCATAAAATCTTAACATTTTTTAATTATCTAAATTAGTATTTCCCCACATATTCATTAGAGTACAATACTTTACCCATACCAATCCTAGGCCAATATTAATGATTAAAAGATATGCCCTGATTGTACATTTCATTGCATCCCATATTAAAAATTTGCATTTCTCGAATCAATAAATCGGGTTCCTCGTTTCTTAACTTATATAACAGTTCTTTAATCCAAGATTTTATATCACTTTTTTATTCATTATAACATTGACAGCAATAATCTGATTCAATTTGATAAATTACGTTGTGTATTTTCCCGTTTTCATGATTGCTAAAATATGACGGATTGACGTTACAGGCTGACTTCACTTTCGTAGTTTATTTTCATTATGCATCTTGAAACTATCGTACTTTTCCTTTTACCTTACCGCGACTTACGTTTTAAATTGAAAAGTCTGTGCTGCGATCCCCGGAATAAACATTCCTACACACTTGTTGCTACTCGTTCGAAACAATTGGATACTTCTACACTGTACAGTTTTATTTAAATCTTTGTTTTTTTTTACCTTGTTAAAATCAATGTTTGGGACCTTCGGCATTTGGTCTCCATATTACTGGCTCATTGAACTTCAATTTTACTGCTCTACACTTCAACTGTTCATCCAAATCGGTTCAACCGTTTCCTTGTAAAAAGCCGACTAATTCATGGTTCGAAACGTCTGTTATAATTTTTATTTTATGATCGCGGGTGTATTTGGTTTTGAAGAAAACTATCAGAAGTTGTTATATCTACATGAATGTTTTTCAGAAATTTCTGTATGCATTGTTGTTCTATGATTCACTTTTTTATCTTTATATTTGATATATTATGATAAGTTAAAATTTTCTTCAGTAAATTTATTTTACCGTTTTTGGATACTTTTCTGTTGTTTATATACTTTGTCTTTATTTGGGGTTTAAAATTAAAATGTTAATTAAAAAATAATGGGAAATTTATTAATAAAAGAACTTATGTAAGGATAACATTAATGAGGGAAATATGTACAAAATTTGAGGTTCGGTGAAGCAATCAAATCTAATACAATAACAACTATTAAATAATGTTAGAGTTGTTGTGCTGGTATTCAGTCCTAAACCTGGTCCGATGCAACCCTCCATGCTAACCTATCCTGCGAAAACCATTTTATTTCTATGTAGCTACCACATCCTCTCTAATCTGCTTAGCTTCGCATCCCTCGTCTGTTCTAACCCCACACATTTCCCTCTAATGCTAATTTTACTCAAAACTTGGCCTATTAATCTATCCCTTCTCTTGGACAAAATCTTCTACTTCGTTCTGTTTCCCCCTATTCTTATAGTTATGGTTGTTATTAATTAAACGTTTTAGAACAAAAATGTTCTCATAATATTGCATATGCTTCATATTTCTGATACCATGGTCCCTGATTTTGTTCTTGTGTTAGTTGAATGCACTAAAATGATTAGTTTTTCAGATCAGTTCTACATTTACTTAAATTTACCCAAATTCGGTTGCAACTTTATCATTGATATCATTTATTAACTCAGAACACTATCACATAATTATTACCACTGTTGGGATTCTCCGCGTTAAACTGTTTTTCAAAGTATGACTTCATTATGATAAATTATGGGAAATAATTTTAAATCGAGATATTTACACCCAAATTACATACCCAAAGTTTTTATCCAATTTAACAGACGTTTCATCACCATTTTTGGGACATCCTCAGGCAATTTCTGTAAATATTACTACAAAAATTTATAAAAAATATATAAAACGATACATTTAGAATCTAAATGAAATTATTACTAATAAATAAACATTTTGGAACAAATAGAAGTCGAAATGTATAAAAATCTAAACAAGACACTATAAGGGCAGCTTGAACCGAAATGTGATCCAAGAACACTAAGCAACAGACCCTAACAATATGTAAAAGTGGAAAGTTGAAACATGAATCATTAAAAAGTTCAATTAGGTAATGTGAAAATTAAAAATTTTGATAATAAAATAAAAATTATAAAATACCCTATAATAATCTCTCAATTTAATAATAATGTAGTCAATCATAAAATAATTAAACTTAAAACAATAAAGGATAAAATTTAAACACCTTAGAAAAACAATATTGAAAATATCAAATGGTAATAAATAAAGGGATCAATTTTAAGATACCATTATGGTTACATAGTGTGTAGACAGCTGCTTTAATAAATAAAATTTCAGATATATTATGCATGAATTACCCGTGGAAGTCCCAAACATGGTGACGAAACGTCGGTTTAATTCAATAAAAACTTCTTATGTACTTGGCCGTAAATTTATTCGAGTTAATTATTGTGAAAACGGGTATAATTGATATACTATTCTGGAATAATTTCATTTTCGTTTACAAAAGTAATTACAAAAATATGTCTTATTTACGTACTTCGTCTGAGTTAAATTATTCTGAGATACATTTGAAATGGCATTTTTATTTCCTTGCAATGATCCATTTGTTTACAAAATTCAATTTCTTCACTAGAATGCCGCTTCCTTGAGGAGGAACATACTCTTAAAATTAAATATGTATCACTATTCCAGTTCTTTAATAGTTTATAGGCAGAATAGCATTCACAAAAATCAGATATTAAATCTGAACTTTGGCTCCAAATTCACGAAAACAGCGTTTCTGGAAATTTCTATAATTTAAAGCCCTAAAAACAGTGAGCCGAAACTCGGGGATGATCCTAAAGCAAATGATAACAGAAGCTATGTCCAATGATTAGCCTTACATTCCACGCTCACTGCCTTTCCACGTCTCTTTTCCCATTCATTGTTCCCTAACAAAGATTTAAAGTAATTATCTTATAACTCACTCCGTTGATTCAAATTCTACTTCTTCAAATTGTAGATAAATTTCTAATTCATTTTAAAACTTATATATTGACACCACAATAATTGATTTTCATTAATTCGTAAACCACAATAAGGTACTGTTATTGAATGCTAAATGTAATTAGCAACGAATACAAAATAAAGAGGATTTTTGATAGTCTTTTAAATAAAAACTTTTCCACGACTGTTCTAGGTTCGGCAAAGAATTGGAGCTCTTTATGAGTCCTTACCTGCTGATGGTATTTGTGGCCTACGTTGCTATGATTTGCCAGTCTCTTATTCAACTTTCCTCGGTACGTTTGCACTGGAACTACTTTTAAACTTATATTTAATTTGACGTTTATCTATTGAAATACAAGATACTACGAGGTACCAACACTCACTTGATTTTAATCCACCTATGGTTGTTGGCGACCCGTCTTGTTCGTACAAAACCTATAAATTTAGACATTTTCCTCATTGTAGGGACCGATTGGAAGTGAACAGAGTCTGAAATACTTACTTTACCTCTGCCTGCTACTCGTCGAAGTGTGGCTCTACTGCTACTTTGGTAACCAATTAATCGATTATGTGAGTCATTCTTATCATCAAAATGAAGTTCTTTGATTGACAATAGATGATAAAATAATTTGTTTAGAGCCTACAGGTCCAGAATGCGGCCTACAGTTGTTGCTGGTACGAAATGGAAAACAATGACAAAAAGAATTTGGTCCTTATTATTCTCCGCTCGCAAAGGCCTCTGCGTCTGACCATTGGTAAAATGTATTTGGTGTCCCTAGAAACTTTCACTGAGGTAAGTAAACGCTATTAATCATTCCGACTGTGAGCTTACGGAGGTAGGTTGCAGTCGCCAGGACATGTTCGTATGACTATGATGAGATTGTGTTCGGTTGATAAAATTTACATTAATTATTCGCTGAATACAGCTAATCAAAGTCTTTCACAGAACTCTTAATAAACCACTGAGTGGCTAAATTATTATGACCAACCCCTGAATACAATGTTGGTCCACCTTTTGCTCTCAATACAGCTTGAATTCTTCTAAACGTGGATTCTAGGAGATGTTGGTAGGTGTGGGAAGAATCTGAGACCTTATCTAATGAGCTGAATTTCCTATTCCTTAACATTTAATGGTACTGGATCCAGCTGCCTAATGACCCGTTCGATCTCATCCCACAAATTCTCAATTGGATTGAGATCTGGTGTTTGTGTAGACCAACGAAGCAAGCTAAAGTCTCCGCCTTCCTCTTTGAACCACCTGCCATCTTATTGACAAGGAGCGTTGTCCTGCTGGAAGTATCCATTAACATGACAGGATGAACTTGATCTGTGATAATACTTAAATACCATTGGACATTCAGACGTTGTTTCACAGGAATCATAGGACCCATACTATGCCAAGGAAACATTGCCGCCACCAGCTTGAAGTGATGTGGCAATGCAGGTGGAATCCATGCTTTCATGTTTCTTTCTCCATATTAGAACTCTGTCATTTGCATGGTGTACTTTAAATCGCGATTCTTCAAACCACATTACCTTTTCTCCAGTCATCTATTATGCAATACTTGTGCTCCTGTGTGAACTCATTCATTGGTTTGGTTCCCACCGGCATTCTTTTCTCGAAGCCACTCAAGAACTGAGGGAACAACGGAAGAGACTGTTTAGTAAAAACCCCTGCGGAAAGGGTCCTGCTTCTTTGGGAAAATGAGAAGAGAAATTTTTCCCGCGAAACCACACCACCTCGAGTCCAACTTCTGTATGCGTTGGTCTGGGACGTGGCCATACCATCACCAGGTGGGCTTTCGGTGCCTTCGGAGGATAGACCGAGGCACAAATTTTCCCGAAGGACATTGGTTCGCCGCACGCATAGATCCTTTCGATTATGGGTCGCCCCGTAGGAAGGAGATTCACTTTCCATTTAAATGGCGCTTGAAGCTATTCTGATCATTCCAGCAAACCAGAGTGAGCTTTCTAGCTAGGTCTACGTCCTTCTACTAACTGCATGTGCAGTGCTGTCAGATTCTTATGGTCAGGTGGTTTCATCATCGCATAACTTGAATTGCGAGAGCCAGCACAACCCATAGGCCCCAAACACAATGCCGCCACTTCGCCCGGAACCTCCGAGAGTGCACCAGCCCCCACACTTCCGGCACCTTCGTCACTAATGATTTGTTGACCACCTCGAGTCAATCTCGACAGCTATCACCAGCAGGACGGGAAGCCTGCTTTCCAAATTCACCCCATAGAGAACAATACGACCTCCCTTCATAGTACCAGAAGAATTCAGTCACCATCATGAAGTGGTTTAACACGGACGTCACGAGAAGGCATTCCCCTGATCTTGAAGGAGCAGAGGCTCTAACTCGCGTGTATCCTCCATAACTCCCAATCTAACACTGGGGGCAAACCCCATTGGTTCAATATAGGTATTACGTAGCCCCCAAAAGAAGCAACCAGACTCCGGGACATGACCCCCGAACAGTAGCCAATCTCCCAGTGAGTCATAGTTACTCAGCGGTTTACCCGCTCCTGCTCTTGTTCAAGGCAGACAATAGGCTTTCGAGCAGGCCGTCGGTTTCCATAGCTCATACGGCGTAATTTGCGGCGAACAGTTCATTTAAAGACGTAAATTTTAGTCCTTGATTAAGATTCTACACTATTTGATGCACTCTTGCTCTTCTGTTGCACTGGAGAACTCTGGCAGTCTTCTTTCAGGTCGAGCATTGAGTAGTCTGTGACCACCACAAGCCTGGCTTTGAGACTCAGTCTTTTTCTTGGCAGTTGACTCCCAGTAAACATTAATAACTTTTGCGCTCGAATTCTTCACAAGTGCAGCCGTTTTACTGATACTGGTTCCGATGTTGCGAGCACCGACGATCATCCCGCGTTCAAACTAGCTTAAATCACATCTTTTACCCATTACTTCACAAAAAACACAGTAAAACTGATTATTCACTTCTCTTAGAGACCATTTTATAGCTCTCTCGCCCTTTCGCGGCAACACAGTGACACTGTGAGGTGGTGTTAGTAATTTGGCCACTCAGTGTATATACTGGAGGAACAGACATACACTTAAATTTAACTTGCTAATATCATCAGAATTATATGACACAAACGTTAGTCGAACTGTCCTAACGTTGTGCGCGCGAGGTAATTCATAAGTGCCCGCATTCAAATATCTAAATACTAAAAACTAGGAAATATTTTAAGAATTGTTCAATTCATCTAAATTAAATTTTGACTAAGGACATCCATACGAGACTAGATACCAAAATAGAGGGGATGAAAATGAGCCGATCGTATGGCGTAAGCTGAGTTCCCTTGTATTGTCATAGAAGAAAGAGTTTTTCGATATTATCTTCAAAGTATTTTGATCTGTAAGCATAACACTGTCTTGGTATATTTCATATTTATCTTTTCATTATGTAATAAAGACACTTGTAATGTTATTATATTTTTACAATAAGTACTTTTCATCGATTGTACCTAAAGGTGTTGAGTCTTCATGATGTACCTACATACGTACACAAAATTAAATGTTTTTTCAATAATACGTAGAATACTCAACACATAAAAAGCATACGTAATCGTAAGGGTAGTTCACACTAAGTTATTAATAATAATTATGTTTAAAACGAAAAGTAAGCTTACAATAAATTATACTAATTATTTTTAAATGTTTTTATTTATTCTTATTTTAGTGTAGCGACCGTAGAAAACACAAATATGAAACACAAAAGACATCATTTCAGTAATTCTGTTTCATTTATTATAAAGTAAGAATATAATCTTATTGTACAATTAAAGTGTAACGATTCCTAAACAATGTAGCCTTATAGAGACTCTTCAACACTACTCACACACATTGTAATACGAATTTTCCACTTTTAAAGCTAAATTAGGGATTTGGTAATCACATATTAAGAAAGACGAAAGGCTTAAACTGGTCAATTTACCAAACATTTCAATTCTTTATGGGATAATTTAATAATTCTAAAATTTTCAGACAATTATAATATTTTCATTAACACTTTTGTTCAAATTTATAATGACGTTGATAAAATTGCACGTTACTTACATATTTCAAATACGGAGAACTTAGAATTGGAATATATAAATATTAAAACTGTTATTGAATTGAAGTTACATTATAGCGAAGAAAAATTTTGTAATTTAGTTAGCAAATGTAATTACCCCTTGTTGATAAATTGAGCTCTTTTTGCGCATCGTCATACGATCTAGGTGAATGTTTGTTTTAAAACATGGATTACATAATATCGAAGTACAGATGCTCATTTGGACTAATGTCTTAGAACTGGGAATTCTATTTATGTTCCACATTACAAGATAGCTGAAAATTTTTATTTCAAACTTCGCATTAAATTCAAATTATGAGCAATATGTTTATATCTAATAATAAAATTTAAGTTTTGTTAATATGTGTATATAATAATGTATGATATTCATATATTTAAAAATTACTTTACAATCGGGAGTTCAGCGTTGCCCGCCGAACTTTTATGTTTCATAATATGCCCGACTACTAAAAAAAGGTTGCTGCCCCGTGCTTTACATTATTAATTATGCCGATTCTCACTAAAATTTCACAATTTGATTCCGTTTTACGTTTGGTATTTATCTGCGATTATATTTTTGTAATTCCACCAGTAATTCAGTTTTAAAAAATCGTCTATATTTTTACCTAATATAAACAATAAACAGAATAATGTAATTATTTCTCTTATAAGTTTAATAGTAAAACGTTATCAATTTTTCAGTTTTTTACAAACTTTTTTTTCGTCTTTTATTTAAAACTTTATATTAGGTGTAATAAAACAATGGATTCCGTGTCTATTGCGAGATCGTATGAATTTTATGCCTTTTTGTAGCAGTATTTGGTCCTAAGGCTGGTCTGATGCAACCCTCCATGCTATCAACTAATCCTGCGCAAGCCTATTTAAAATCAAAAGAGCATCATATGAATGATTAAAAATCACTGCAATATCATTAGAGATCCAAAACAATGTATTCAGTTTTAACAGCAGGGACAAAAATAAAATAATTCAAGGGCTGAACCTGCCTTTTAACACACAAGGTAAAGTTGTCTCAAGAGGAACTCGTTGATCTCAATTCCACTCCTCATTACTTTATAATTGTGAGGGATAATACAATACTCACAGGAAATAACAATCTCTTAAAACTGAAAGTAATGCGAATGGAATCTGACGCATACTAACTGTTACTCCTCTCCTCTTCCTATTAATAATGTTTTTTCTATAGCCAGTGCATCAAACCTTGCTCTATTTCATATTTTTAGTCACTATATTTGTTCTTCAGCAAAATAAATACCATATGGAACAAATAATTTTTATTAGATTACAATTTCCGACATTTATCGTTAATTTATAAATATTGGATATACTTCATGTTAAAAAATACTCAATTAAATGTGAAAATATTTCAATATAATTATTAAATCTATGCACTTACTTTGGCTTATCATAATTATTTTTCAGGTTATGAAGTTGTGCTACTCAGCGTTTACATTACTGAGGGAAATGAACAATTAAATTATACTTTTATATTTAATTTTATGTAGCACCCAATACTCAGGTGCTAAGCAAATTACCTGTAGCACTAGGTTCACAATAATCACAGTCTGGCTTCTAGCTGATAATTTTCTGGGTTATAAGTTTGGAAATTTTCTCTTTCTGTAAATTACAGAACATTTCAATGTTTTCACAGTCTAACATGTTTAAATTTATTAAGGGAAAATATATTATGCCAATTCTCATTCCTGCTATTTTAATAGTTTTTATATATTTACAATGATAATTCTTTTATTTTATGTTTAACTAATCACAAATTACACGAAATATCATCATCACTCAACTCACTCAAACTACAATGATTACAGAAATTAATGTTTGTATATTGTATTATTTTATTTATAAAATAATAATGTATTTATAAAGCACAGACACAGTAGACCAATTTACTTAGATGTACACACAAAAAATATTGAACTCAGTTGTCCAAGAGAATATGAACAGATGTAATAGTCAATTATATTTTATAACATGTATACTTTATCACAGCTATTATTAAAGAATGTTAACCAATATCCACATTTTGACATAAGAATATTATCGATATTGGGTAATTAGAAGTGTGATTAGTTTTATAGCGTCTAATTTCCTTTGCTTCATAACGCTATTTATTAAATAACTTCAATTACTGTCACAATTAAATTATTAAAAAGTAAACTTTAAAGCACATAACTCCTGCTCACATTGAGTTGTTACATTTGTTGTTAGTAAATTAGTTTAAATAAATATTGTGTGGAACATTATTGATTATTTTTCGATTTTCCATGTCACTAACCAACCAAACAATACATTCAAAATCATAATCTAAGATCAGCAGTGTATGTGAAGTTTCTATAGTAAATGAAGAATAAAAATACATATAATTCCTAGTGTTTTAATAGCAATATAAAAATATTTATCACTATGAAAGTGTAGAAGTCATTCCATAATAACAATTCTTAATATTTTTCAAAACAGTACTGAACATTTATACGGAAAAAATTCAACATATATATTTATGACAAAAGATATTATGCATATAATTATCATGTCAGTAAAATATTATTCAGAAAACTTTGCAAATTCGCGTTAACAAAGAAAGTGTACCTCAAATTAATTTGCATGAATAAAAAATAAATATTACATCGTTAAACGTGGATTTAATATATCAAAGTACATTAATAAAGGGCACTTAGACTGCGAAATCTGAAAAAAGTTTAAGCCTATGATTGTATAGATGACGGAGTATACATTTCAGACCGTTTCCTCGAATAGTAACGTCAGTTGTGATATAGATTATATGTCATTGTCACATATTATAACGACCTTAGGGTCTTTCACGACACTCGTAATTTTACCCGAAACTAACCAGCCGATAGGCTCCCAGGATCGCCAATTCAAACCTGCAAGGTGCACCTCAGAAGGAAGCAATCAGTCCGAGCGAGACAAGGTAGAGGGTATAAAAAGAATTATTTAGGTGAAAAAACACAAATTTTTATAAAATAATAGTAAACTTACATGTGTATTATCATATAATAGTAAACATTTACAATATAATATTTCAAGGCGTCACAAGGCCTTGCTCGATATAACAAAGAAAACTGAAAAAATACAGACTGCAGAGTTTGTAAATTATACACATAAAATACGACGGCAAAATTATTACGTCTGCATTTAAAACAAGAATGAATCACAATATCTTTGGATTTAAATAGGATCGTACGATACACTCGTATAATCTGACGGTCAATGCGAACACAGACGCATTCAGTAAATATGCCGGTTAGCAAGGATCAGCTGTTTATGGTGCAATGAATTGTTCTGGAAGTAGCAAATCTTTAAGTACTTATTACAAAAACTGAAACAAAAGGGCTCACTCGCTATAAAACATTGAGTTCTAATGCACAAACATAACAGTTGACAAACTAGATAGAAACAAGTATTTATAGATATAGAAGCGAAACACATTTAAACAAGGTGCGAATATAGTATTTGAATCGATCTGTTTGTAGAAGGACACAAAATATATAATGAAATGTTAATTTGTTCATGCAACATGAATTCACGTGAATACAAACAGTTAGTATGCCGGCAATGTCAAAATCGTTAGAAATACGGGTCGCTGTTGGAAAATAGACATAATAAATAGGATTGACTACACCTGGTTATGAGTCTTGGAACAGGTGGAATTCAGATCGCGTCATTCCCCTCCGAGTCGCGTTGACGAAGCGGGCAGTGATTCGATTCCCGTTCAAGACGAATGTACGTCACCAAGACGTCTGGTACTGATCTGGTACTGCGTTTCTGAAACGCCACTCGGCAAAGGACCAAATGTGCGACAGCCAGGAGAATTTTGAAACTATATTGGCTATTAGAAGCCGTTAAATTAAAATAAAATATGAGGAAAAAAACGTGAAATTCTTCAGTAAATGGAACGTAGATTTGAAAACTCAGTTTACTCGCAGCTGACCGTACACTATAAATAACTTGGATGTTGTCGATCCTTTACTTTAAAATACGTACTTTTCTGACGTCAATTGGTGGTCGGTACCAAGGTTCGGGATCGAAATAGAAGCAGTGAAGTCATCTTGTGATGAGACAAAAGTTTCCGTATCAGTTAAAAGAGAATACCAATTAAATAATTGACGTAACTGTTTGAATTGAACTCGGATGAACAATTCAAATCAAAAGCATTAGTTAAATCTCATCCACACGCAGTTTGTGACTATCCAATAAATATATAATAGGTTTCACATGAGCATGATAATTAAATATACATCACAGACATTGTTTATCTTCTAGTATTGTTTCAGGGTCCTTGACCCTGTCATCCGGCAATCCTCCATCTCACCTTCAATTACAAACAGCCCATGGTATGGAAAAACAAACTTCTGTTTGTGGTCGAAACAAGAAAGCGTATTTTACTTGCTGGAGTTCAACTACTTCGTAAAAGTATCAAGCCTATTTAACCTCATTAAAAACAATTTCACATTTAATCAAATACGGCAGTACCTTCATATTAATAACAGATTTTCATTTCAAATGTATAAATAATGCATTCCGCGTCTGCCGCCACAGACATTCATAATTAGCGATCTAAAATAAATACAATTCGAACTGAAGAAATAGTTGTTCAGTCTCTCACAAACAACGAGATACCTTGCAGGTTCATACTTTTAAACGGAACGTTGTTAACTGCAGCAAATTTATTGCGCAGTTATCATAATCATCAGGAATACTTGAAAATTCAATATAGCTTATTCCGTAGTAGTAAACAGTCGAAGAGAAATGGATTTTCTTCCTTCCTGCATTACTATCTAACTAGCATTTTCACAAGTTAGAAAATTTCTCACTGTAGTCTGACAATCTGTTGCTGTGGTAATCAGTCCAAACTGTCTTGCTAACCTATCTTGCGCAAGCCTCTGCATTTACGCATAAAAGGCACATTACATATCCACCCTAATCTTCTTAGCAAATTCCATCCTCTGTTCTTACCCCACACACTTCCCTCTAATGCTAATTTTACAACGTGGCATATTAATCTATCCCTTCTCTTGGTCAACGTCCTCCATATTGTTCGCTCTTTCCCTATTTTCTTAAAAACTCCCTCGTTAGTGATTCTATCCAGCCATCTGACTTTCAGCATTCTCCTATAGCACCACATTTCAAAGGCTTATATTCTTTTCCTTTCTGAAAATCCTATCGTCCCCGTTTCTCATCCATATAACGCTACACTCCATACGAATATTTTTACCAACGATCTCCAGGACCACGTTCGTGCCATGTATTACTGTTTCCAAGACTTCTTCTGATTCCCCTACAACTACAATATTATCGGCAAAGTGTAGGGTTTTTTCCTTTCTCCTTGCAGTATGATGCTTTTCCATTTTCCATTCCGTTTTAACGTTCTTCGTGGCCTGTTCTATATATAGGTTAAACAGAATGGACGACAGGCTACATCCCGGTCTTACTCCTTTCTTGATTTCTGCTTCCTTTTCTTGATCTTCAATTTTAATTATAGCTGACTACCTTCTTTAGGGGTTATGTATGAGACTGCTTTCTCGATATTTTATTCCTGTGCATTTCCTTAACAGTGTGTTCCAGTTCACATTATCAAACGCTTTTTTAAATCTATAAATGCCATGAACATTGGCCGGCTTTTTCTTATCCAACCTTCTAAAAGTAGACGCAAAGTCAACATTGCCTCTCTTGTTGCTATATTCTTCCTAAAAGCAAACAGATTTTCTCCTAACTAAAATTATATTTTACGTTCCATCTTCCTATATACTATTTTCGTTAACATTTTGATTGCATGACATACTAAACTAATTGTCCTGTGCTGTTCGCGTCTATCAGCCCCAGTCTTCTTCGTTATGTTTTTTACTAAAAATCTTCGGTTATTTTTCCTGTTTCGTAGATTTTGCAAACTATCCTGAACAGATGTGATATTGCTTCTTAGACCGGAGCTCGTATCAACTCCGCTCGAATGTTATCAATTCCTAGAGCTTTACAATTGCTCAGGTCTGGCAGAGTCCTATCAAACTCTGACCTTAAAATTTTGTCCCCAACTCTTCATCATCCACCTCCTCTTTTTCTTCTATTACTGACGAATCTAGATTTCCGCCATAATCCAGCTCTTCTAGATATTCCTTCCATCTTTCTGCATTTTCTTCTTTATGCTGAATTGGCTTCCCATCCGCTATCCTGATTTTCTTCTTCTTCCAATGGCTCAACAGCCCTCTTGAGGGCCTAGGCCTACCAAGGCGGCTGCGGCTGTCATCTGGCGTGACACATTCCGAATTTGGGGTGATACGTGGTCAGTGAATCAATTCCCCATCAGCCTTAATCAAGTTTCCTCGTGACCATAACGACACAAACATCCAAGCCCATGGCAGGATTCGAACCCGGGACCCCTGATTGTGAGGCAATAACGCTAGCAACTACGCCACTACACCACAGGAGG